>VZTE01005517.1:544732-567979 GCA_013397775.1 Eulacestoma nigropectus | reverse complement strand
AAAAAAAAAAAAAAGGAAGAGAGTCAAGGCAAACAAAGTCTTTTTTCATGAAAACATTGAAGGATACAATTTATGACCATATGACCACTGTATCTCAGGTACTGAAGTACACTGCACTACTACAGAAAATATATTAGGCTTTAATGCAGCAGCTGAGAACTCCTGTCTGATTAAATCATAGAGCAAGGAGGGCTTAGGAAAGTGAACTTGGCAAACATCTGCACTGGCCTTAAATGTCTTTTATATGTCCTGCATACCTGCTCCCATCCACCCATTACAGCCCTTCTCTTGGAAGCTGTTGCCCCACAGCCGAGCAGGTCTGGTGGCACATTATGGCTGGTCCTTGGCAGAAGAAGAGCTCAGCTCAAACCACCCCAACCACTGCTGGAAGGGAGGTTCCTGGCCATGGCACTGAGGTATATTTGCAGAAAATACATTTTGCAGAGGTTGCTATGGGGACAGTAATTTCTACCCAAAAAACTGATAGCAAGGACACACATAGCATCTTAAAGCCTTCAATTGTAAATCTTTGGGAAAAGGGCAGTACCCAGAAACTTCCTGTGCTCCTCAAGTCTGTGGTAAGGGATCCACCAGTTGTGCACAGGAACCTCACTAACAGGACATTTAGACCCTTCTCAGTTTCATGTGGCTGTGCTGAGATCCCCAAGCAATTCTGAGGATAGAAACATGTGCTCCTCCACCAGAGTATCCAAATGGTTCTTGAAAAGGGTTATTTTATCCCTTGGACCAAAAAAACCCAACATTTCAGACACTCCTATTCCGTAACAGGAACCAGGCACTGGCGTGTTTTTCTCCCCTTATAAGGCTCAGCCCCTCTAACAACACCCCTATAAAAGCTCAGCTCAAAACACTTTACCTGGAGCTCTCGGTTGTGGTTCTCACACAGCAGCTGAAGAAATCTCAGTATTGGCTGCATGATTGCAATGGCAGGGCTCATGATTGCTTCTTCTGCAGACTTCTCTTCTGCATTTGCAGCATCTGTTCCCGAGCCCATCAGATCTATTTCTGGGTCCATTTCTCTTCTGTACACAGAGTAAGCCTTGGAGGTCGCAGAAGATGCTTCTGTTAACTGTCCTTTCATTCCCTCTTTCAGATGCAGGGTTGAATCCTTAACTGAAAAGAAAATAATTTTCCTTCATTTTTGAAAGTCTTTCTCCCCATTTGATTAAACAATAAGAAATCAATAATAATGAATGCAACTTTTTCTTTGTTGGTGCCTAACTTTTCAAAGACCTCTAGGCAACTCACAAAGAATATCAAAGTAACATTCATGCAGGGATAGCACGTTCCAAATAAACCACAAACCAGGGTGAAACAGAACATTAACACAAAAAGCCCTACTATTTCTCTCTCATATACAATAAATGATGAGAACAATGGGAAGACCACAGGGTGGGAAATCAGTTCCTGCGCTTGCTTTTGTGAAATATCCCCATTAGCAGCAGCCTCTGTTTCTGCTCCTCTAAAAATATGGTTCTCTATCTTTTATTGATGCAAACTGGCAGAGCTTCACTGATTTCATTAAACCTAAGTCCTTGTAGCCAACCTGAGATGGACTATAATTCAGAGAAAAACAGGCAAAAGATGCAAATTGGCAACGATTAATATTAAAGTTTATTGATCAACTTAACAGAGCATGAGTGGTTCAGTACATGCGGTGTCAATACATTGCCCTGCTCCCCTCTTTCACAGGGGTGCCTCCTTACCTCTCTTTTTGGGAACAGATATGGTGAGGTCGCTGTCATCCTCTTTCTTCTTGCTCCCCAAATCAATAGTGTTCACTGTCACTGTGGATCGGATCTCCTGCTGAGCAGCTTTCATGCGATCATACAGCACTTTAAAGAACCTTTCTGACTTTTTCTGCTCCTTTAGTTGCTGGTAAGTCGAATACTGCAAAAAAAAAGATTCTTTAGATGTCAATCTTCTAAGGAAGAAGAAATACAAAAAATACACTATTTCTTTTGTGAAACAAATGATGAATAATTACTTCTCTTACACAGAACAAATGTTGGCCCCTGCCTGACCAGTTCTTTCACAAAGTGATATACAAGGCTGGTAACAAAGATTGATGATAATGTTTTAAAATTTGGGTAAAATGGTGAACGGTGCTATTTGCAGTCTTTTAAATGTCACAATATTGTACTTGAAGTTAAATTACTTTGTGACACTCTCCATTTCTCCAGGCTTACTAGAGTCGTAATATTCCATCTACAAATAGCAGTGAAAAGTAACTTATTATGTAACAACAAGAGGAAGCATGGAACATCTAATATGTAATATTATACCTTGGATGATATTCATTTTTTTGTGCTACAGACAGAGTTTAATATTAAATATTATTCTAGGTTATTCATTCCAGTTCTTCAGTATAACTGTCAAGCAGGCTGAGTACCATTTGCAACAGTTTACAAACAATCTCAATTCTCCCAGCCTTCCCTCATCATATCAATTCTCTCTCTTCCCTCAATCATCTGATTTGGGTAAATCTGGGTGAGAGGGATATAATTCACAAAAAACCCTAGAATCCATAGTTTAAAGCAGATATTTTCTATCGACTGGGATACTGGTCTTCCCAAATGACCAGGTTTTTTTCTCTTTGGAAATTTTGATAAATGTCTCTGAAGGTTTCCAGAAAATAATTTGTCATTATAAACTTAGAAGTATTATAATTTTTAATTTTACAAAGAGCGACACAAAATAACTGGGGATAATGCTCACATGGCAATGACCAGATTAAAAGCAGCACGGTGCTACACAGAAAGGGACACCTGAAAAACATTTTCTTCTATTGAAGATCCTCCACTATGAGATATTGCATAGTAGTAGGGCATATTTACATTTGTATTACAGTGGTACATATTCTAGTGACAAACTTTTCACAGAACTCACAGCAAAAAGGTTCTCTTTATTTGTCTCCAGACCACATGCATCTGAGAATCAATATGTGAATAAGCACATTAAATAAGTACCTGTGTTTGTGCATTTCCACCCTCGAGCAGTGCAATACCAAGCAGAATGCCTTCTGAGAAAATCCTGTCATTTCTGGTGTTCACTATCACATCTATGACCAGTTCTGAGGCACCTTCTTTGTCCAGGAGACACTGGATATCAAACATGGTCACCCCAGACTTATCCGCATCTTGTCCCGAAAATCCACCTGCAAATCAGACAAATACACAAATACCATTAATGTTTGCTTCACATGCATACATGAAAATGAAAACTACTATTAGTAGTGATAAAGCACACAATAGCAACGTAATAAATTTAATTTTGAAATTCTGTCAGGCAAAATTCCTTTTGATAAAAACAAGATTTTTGTATGAAACTGCAATGTTGGGTTCTAAGAATAAGAAATAAAACAAATCCCCAAGCCATTGTCCTGTCATGATATTCAGACAATAAATAAGTTGGAAATGACACTGATTCGTTCACTGAACACTTTTTAAATTCCACTGCTGCATGCACTGAACTGTGAGTAGGGTCAGTGCTCTGAGACCACTTTTAAATCTGCTCTTCAGACTCAGGCCTAATCTATACAAAAATTTTGTCCTGGTAAATCCACCCTGGTTATGGGTCTGACCTTCCAGCCAAACGCTTTTGCCAACTCCTAGATCATCATCATGATGTTCTTTAAGAACACAGACTTGAGTTAATCCAAATTAAAAGTATGGGTTGAAGAAATTTTGCTAAATTGTATTAGCTCATTAAATCAACCACCTTTTATTATCACAGATGATCATCTTTCCTGCTATGCTTACTTCTCTAAAGATGTAACTGCGCCAACTTCATTAGTAAAAATACAGTACTGCTTTAATCAGCCAGTGCTACTTTGATTAAACTGATTAAAATGCTTCAGACTTTGTGATGAAGCCCTACACACACACATTTTAGAGAGAACTAAAAAAAAAGTAAAACTTCAGTCTCTTGTTTGTTAGGGAGTGAAATCTGGCATTTAGGATATTAAGACTGTAAAGATTTCCAGTGTCTGCATTGAAATAGTTAAGGAGGAACAGCTGGGTAACATCTGGAAAAGCTGACAAATCTGGGCATGCCTTCAGTGTGCACTGAAAATGCAAAATGCAGTTTTGACCTGGCTCTATACCTAGCCCCTGCCTCATTTCCTATGACATCCATTATTATGGGTTTTCCTAGAAACCACCCCACAGTAACTTCCTGTGGCTTCTACAGCAGAATGATACAAAAAATTATAATGGACCTACAGAGATCATCTACTGAAACTTCCTGCGCACAGGAAGATAGGACAAGTTCATGAGACTCTTGTCCAGTAAAGTTGTAACAAGAACTGACACATCCTACAACCTCTCAGGAAAATCTGTTCCGTTGTCTAACCAGCATTTTTGTGAGAAGCTTTTCCTTAGATGTTTTCTTTTCCATATATCAATAAAGGATTTGGAACATCAAAAATTTTTTTCGTTTCCAGAAACAACATCATCTCTCTTCAAAAGTTTTGTGCTTTGCTGAATTTCCGGATGAGGATTTCCTGGTACCTACTTCAGTACCTCCAAATGCACGATCTGAGACAAGTGTGTGCAACTTAAAAATATGAAGAGTCTGACACTACCTCTCTTCTAAGTGGTTACAGAACATGTTTGATTTATTTACCAACTGAATGCCTGGAGCATGTCCAATGTGCCTATTAGAAAAAATGGTGCTGCTAATTTTGCTCTCTTGAAATGACTTGTGTTGATTTACCTCCCACTTGTGCAGTTTTGCTGTAGCTGGCAGACAGGGGCCCATTCATACCACTTCCATATTCCCCTTTAAAGTACCGATACAGGAGGATTTTCCTTAAAGTGTTGCCCTTTAAGAGAAAGATAAAAATAGAAGAAATGAGAGTTGTGGCCAATTTCCTTTGTTTGAAAAGCAAGCTGTTTAACACAGATACATAATTTAGTAGGTCTTTCCATTATAATTAGTGAGCACACAAATAGGAAAGTTGTCCAGAAAACAAACATCTAGTGGTCTTATCTAACAAATCCCAGGGGAAAAATTCCAAAATAGTGTTGTATAAACTTTTTTTGAAGTTTGTTTTAAACTTATTGATTATAAATAAAACACCTCCACCTCAGTAATTCTGACTGGCTATCTGTGAGATGTGTTTATTGAAACAAGCTCCACAAATAGCCAGTGCTCTGCAGTCAGTGTGTCTGTGCCCTACCCTGCCATGGCAGCACTTTCTTCCTATTTTCTGCAGCTGAGTAGTACCACTCCCTTTTCTCTGATCTCACATAATCCAGCTGATCATCTGAAAGAAGCCACATCACATAAAATATTAAAACAGAGATATGACATTTGATAGAACAGCTTAAAAAGCTTTCTCTGTATCTCCTTGTTCCTTGACTTCCAAAACCACAACCAGTCAGAATTTGCATGCAGCTCTCTGAAGATCTTCCCTTTCATTTTACTTATGTTCTGCAACACAAGACACGCTGGATTGAGAGTCGGGGGTACCAATTACCTGGCATTTTTATTTTGCCTTCAGTCTCCACAGAACACCTGCAGTCAACACTCAGCTTTACAGAGACAGAAGGTGACACAACTGTAGGAGTATGTGTAACCTGAGATTTCATAAAGAGGAATAAGTAAGGTCTCCAATGCTCAACAGAGAAGGGGAAAACTGGTCATTTCAAGAGCCTGGTAGTAAAATTGAACAATTTTTTCCCCTACTTTTACTAAATTGCTGGTTTTAATGAAAAAAATTCTAAAAAATATGTGCACTAGAAGCACTCTCAGCATTCAGCAGCTCGCCAGTGCCTGCACATCAGTACAGCAGTCAACTTTTCAACCAAAACATCTCTGTGTCCACCATACACAGCAGGCAGTGGGGAAGCAAGTTCCAGGCACTCTCCCACTCCCACTTCTCTGTTAACTTGGCAATATTTCCAATGGCAACCACACACTGCAGTGGGGCTTCACTGCTTCATGGGCCTTGAAGACAACGGCCTTGTCCACCTGAAACAAGTGCCAAAATGCAGGATTTTACGTGTTGCCTGACAACACCAACCAGCCATTCTTTCCTAGTTCTCACATTTTGGTGTTTCATTTGATAATAGTCTGTACAGAATTGCCTCAAACAGCCAAGGAAAGTACAAGGTCTACAGTAGAATATCAAAAGCTATAAATACAATGGCTGCAAGAAAAATAAGAAGCGTCACGTACAAGGAATTTATTGGGTGGATTTTCCAGGCGAGCGTAATCCAGTGTGCTCTGCACTACAGAGGAAGGCAAAGAACCAGAAGTCTCTGAGGAACTCACTCAGAGACAGATTCCTTCCCAGCCTGGTTGTGATGGGGTTTAACCTGGAGTGCATGGATAAGGTACAGTAACCAAGGTCATAAGCAATTTTAAGATGGATAAGAGCACCAGCTCCTCCTGCTCAACATCCTGTCTCTAGCTGGGACCAAAATCCAGTGTCTCACAGCGAAGTGAACCTCATTTTCCTCATCTCCTGAAGAAAAAAAACATAGCATTGATGGGAAAAGAGTTCCCACCAGAACTGATAAACATGGACTGAGAAGAAGGCTAAAGTCCCTTTTCAAGCTTTCTCAGGCATATATATAACAGAATCATAAAACTGTGTCACACAAATGGGATCACAGAGCAGAAACCCTTCCTAATTCCCAACTACGACCCAGTCCAGACTGGGCACTGCCTTGAGACACGATCTTTTCATCAGAAAGGCTGGCATTTGCAATAGCACTTGACTAACCACTCAGTTTGAGTCAACCTCCTCAACCAGCAACCTATGCAGTCTGTTGATGACTAATGGTAAATTATATAAACAGTCACAGGGCAGTCACGGGAAGAAACACCAAAAGCCATCTATATACAGTTAAGAATACTACCTGTGGTGACAAGCTTTATTGTTCAACCAAAACAGCCCTTATTTTACCAACAAAAATGTCCAAAACCATAAAATAGCTTTTGACTAATAAACTGAGTGATTTAGCACTGGGGTCTGATTACCTGGAAGCAAGTAACTGCTAGCACATCTCAGATCTTCCTCCTGCCTCGTTACCTTCAAAGACACCAGGGGATATGAAGATGTTTCTCTAGCTGGCTACTGAAAAAGGAATTCTGCTCCACCTATATCCAAACTAAGGCACAGATTTTATTCCTTCTTCCAAGAAGTCTTAATTATTAGGAGTCCTGCTCTCTCTCAACCTCCCATGAATCCAGAAACAGTTATAGTTCCCAGAAGCCAAAGTGCCAAGAGTCAAGGATGCCGTGTTTGCAAAGCAGAAATGTGGCAGAACCTCTGCTTTGCCTGACAGCTGTGTCAGAAATGCACCTCCAGGCTCAACCCACATATTTGCAAACTCGGGATCTTCATCCTTTCTGTGATGACCTCAGGCAGCCATATGACTTCCATGAGTCTTGCAAAATGAGCTGCCACTACAAAGAGCAGAAGAGCCCAGCCACACCAATCAGGGCTGAGAAATGCACAGAGAAATGCTCAAGGAATGTATCAGAAACGCCCGTCACCTCCAGCATGTGATTGTGAGGCACCATCCTAGAAAAAGCTGGGAAGATCCTGCTTCCAGAAAAAGTGCTGATCCCACTGGCGTAGGTGTGTGGGAATGCTTTTATGGGAATGCCAACAAACACAACCAAGATCAGCCCCATCACACGGACGAGACCGGCTGCTGCCAGGACAAGCAAGACAGCCACGCCATTGATGTCCTTGGAAATGGATTCCTAACTTAGCACAGCCACAAAATTAATACTGCCCAAAAGCAAATGATCACAGCAGCAGCATGAATAAGCAGCTTCCAGCAGCTACTACTGACTTTCGTGGCACTTAAGCAGAGGCCAAAAATAAAAGCATGCTAGGCAGTGCAGTGCTATCTATGTTTCTACGTGAAGCAGAAGTCCTGGCCTTCCAAGCTGAATCTCTCCCCTGCTGGCTACAATGCACTTTCTTTTATACCTCTTATTAGGGTATGGAAGTGGCATGTAAACATCACTCAGCTGACTGCAACCCTTCCATAATGGCTAGAACATTGTATAGCTTTGGAAAAAACACAATGAAACATAACAGTCTTATTGTTGCTGATGAATACCACTGCATTGTCCCTAACAAAAGCTAGGATAAAGACTGAGGACACAAGAAAGCAACAACTGGATATTGTTGTTGCAGTTTTAAATAGCTAAGGATTGACAGGCAAAAGTTTCCAATAGGGAATAATTATTCCAGTAGGAACATGTAGACACAAACAAATTACGTTTTCTCAGTCCGTATTTCATTATACTCGTTGGTCTTTAAACTTGATTTAAATGCCTTAATACAATGGTTTATTCACTTGCCTTCTCTGAGCCTGCAAAAGGCTGGTTCCACATGAGGGTGTGCCAGGAAGCAACGGCTGAAAGAGGTACCTAAGGCTTATCATGGGTACCTGCATCAGCACCAGCTCTCCCTATTACACCACCCAAACTTACCTGTCCTGCCTTAAGTAACTCTGCACACTTCTTACGGAATTGGAATTATAGTTAACGACGTTCTGGAGGCTGAACTACAGGGTCTGGTGATCCCTTCTGGTTCTCACTCTGTATTAAATTAATGAAGTGGAAATGCTCAGATTATCAGTGATTACACAGAAAAGGCAGCTACATCCAACCAGTATTTCTGTGATACAGTGTTGTGAGCATATTTCAGCCTTAATCCAGGAAGAGGCATGAAAACTAGGCTTATTAAATCTTCATATTTGAATAACTTGCAGCCAAGTATAAAAGAGGAGCTGTTGGGGATCTCTGGTCTGCTAATACAGATTTTCAGAAAGTTTGGAAGAGACACAAAATCCCAGAGAACTGTGAGACATCTCAGTTCAATGCAATGATACTTTTCCAAAAGTACCTGGGAGTACTTCTCACACTTTTTAACAATATCCAGCCTTCTGCTGTGAGTTTGATATCAGTTCTCGGAAAGGCAAAGGAATGGCTGATTTTGCATTCCATTAACACACAATTAAAGTAAGCTACTATATACTGATAGCAGTTTTAGTACTGGCATCCTGTTGTAACAATTGCCTCAATACCGGTTTGCCAAAACAGACCTTCTGAAACTTCTGAAGATTATCTTCTGCTTTTGCTAAAAATGAAAATATCATTCTGGTAAAGTTTGATAAACACAATCCTGTAAAGCAAAATTTTTGCTTAAGTAAGCCCAGAAGGATAGTTATCAAATGGCTTAACAACTTAGCAACTGACAGAATTCAATGTGCAATTTAAAGCAAGAAATCATAAACAAATGTATGGGCCTCTAATGGGCAAACTGATAAAGTACATATTGTCTGCCTCATTTGGGGCTTTTTTTAATGAAATGAAATAATACAGAAAATAATTATTAATTGTGTTTGGAAAGGACACACAAAAAAGGGGGGATGAGGTCAAGTCACCGCTAACAATTTAGGCATCATTTATTAAACTGACTAGAAGCAAACAATATGAGTGTCATTATGTCCAAACCTCTGTATGTCTTAATAACAATAAAATACAGAACACACAAAAAAATTTGAGGATTCTGTTCTAGGAGGTCATGACTTTGGGGAAGAATGAAAGGCCTAGGAGAAAAATCAGTACAATGACAACTCCCCAAATCCCACAATTCTGCAAAGGGTAACAAGAGCTGTTATGTGGGATTTGTGAGACTCTCTTACTTATTCACATGGAGGGGCACGTTACTGTAGCAATACCACATCACAAGTTGGTGTCCACAGTTCAAGAAGAATGCTGACAAATTGGATCAGGTTTGGAGAAGCTCCATGAGAGTGATTAGAGAATAAAAAAAGCCTTTTCATCAGAAATTCAAGGCTTTCAATTTACTGAGTTTATCAGTCTAAGCATGAACTCTGATTCTGACTATCTACATAAGAAATCTGATATAATGGATGACTTCAGTCTAAAGATAAAAGGTGCAAGACAAGCTGGTGAGACGCTGAAAATGGAGAAATTCAGCTAGAAAAGAGGAGGAGGCAGCTGGGTTATTCAGTTTGTGGGTTATGAATTTTATTTTTATTTTACATAGCAGTAGTGGCATTTAGCTATTGGAACAGCTTAAGAAGAGGTGTGATAGTCTGTACTGCTGGCAGTTACTAAACCACGACTAGGTGGCTTCTCAGACAGAAACTATTTGAAGATCTTGTGGTCTACATTAGGAGAACAAGCTGGATGACAAAAATATGTCATCTCACATAATCTATGAAGACATCATGCCACCTTTTCCTGTAGTAAATACAGATGAGGTTAGAAGCCTGGCTTTCTATGGAGGCTGTTTAAAAGACACCTACTTCTACGTGTTTCTTGTCATTATTTATAAATGAAATTTCTATTCTTCTTGGTCTGAATGCCTGCTTCAGGATGATTTTTTTGGTTGTTGGTTTTTGTCGTCATTGTTGCTTTTCACCCATTTTGTTCCCTTATTTCTCTTGGAGACAAAACACGGTGGGAGAAGGAGTTTTGTGCAAGTGGCTTCTGTGAAGATACCACACGTACTTTTACAACCCTTTAAATTATGATTCAACCTGCTCTTGAAATGCAAGATGACACAGAAATCTTCCCATCTCCAAAAGGGATCAGCTGAGGCCATGGCTACCACACGCATGGTGTTGCACAAGCACGGGCTTGGAAGACAGCCCCGGAGTCCTGACTCCTATTATGTCCACAAAATGGAAAATTTCTGTTTTCACGATGCCAGCAACTTCCAGGGGGCTCATGAATTGGGGGAAGTTGTTTGTTTTGGGGAGTTGTTTGTTTGTTTTTACACAGAGTGAGCTTTTTCTCGGTTTTGATCTTTTCGCAACAAGACGTTTTCGTAGCCAACTGATAGTTGAAAGTGATATATTTTCACCAATAAAATATGACACCCAACAGCAGAGTTATTTGCACACTGGGGCGTTTATTCACCCCAGGGAAAAAAGCACTTTTAAATATGAAGTTGGGTCCAGCTGGTGTCCAGTTCTGCTTCCACTAAAATCAACGGGAGATTTGCCAGCAACTTAAGTAGGAGAAGGAGCAGACACGCACTTTGCCAGGCAAAAGCATTTTATCCAAGTCTAAAAAGAAAAAAACAACCCAAAATATGCACCAGACTTCATGACACAGTTCTCTTAGGAGAGCAGAGCTGGCCACCCACACCTCTCAGCTGTCTCTCATTAGGCAGAGACACCCCACATTTAAAATGTGCCATTGTTCAATCCTACACAAAACTGGGAGGAATCCCACTTGTCTCAATACAAATTGCCTACATCACAAATACTAACTGATAAACTTGAGACTGTAACTGATGCAGAGATGCATTAACAGGTTCAGAGAAGTAAAACCAAGCACGAGCTTCTCTAAAACCAAACAACAGTTGTTCTAAGAAAGAGTTCATTTTTAAGCAGTCTTTTAATTCTTCTTTCCTTTGCAGTTCCAGGTTCCATAGAAAGCTGGAGGTTTAAGTGCCAAACCATTGCAAACAACTGCTATTGCCAGTCCATTTTCAATATTGATAGGGAAAAGAATACTGGATACACTGCAAAAAAACCCCACAGGTTTTGCCTGATAACTATCCGGTTTTGCACCCTTAAGAAACTCAGGAAAGCATCATATTAAGAGAAAGATTTTTTTGGCAGTACCTCTAAAAAGTGTCTCCCCTAGGAATACAGCAGGACAGAAAAATTGTTTGGGTTAATGAAAACCTCAGCACTGGGGCAGTCCGACTTAGAAGAAAACACTCGGAAAAACACAGTTTGATTTCGTAATTATATAATTTTTCTATTGGGCCATAAAGTATTAGTAGCTGCTGAATGTCTTTTTTTTTCTTTCTTTTGTTCAAATACCAGATCTCTAGATACATATATATGCATTTATATAGAGAGAGAACGGGTCTTTGCTGTGGGCAAATATTATTGTTTATATCTGTCACTTGTGCATATAAACTGTGCACTCACAAACCAGGTCATGTTTGCACCTCTATAATTTTTCCTTTCAGGCTCCCTCCAGTACAAGACAAAGCACTGAGACACACAATAACTCAAGTTCTCCACCACCGAAAGAAAACAATGTAAGATTTGATCACGATTATTCAGAAGCATTTATGAGTGCACCATCAATAACAGACTGTAGGAAAAGACCAGATTTGAGAAGCACAATTTTCAAAGACTAAAATTATCTAACTCTTATGCTGCAGGGGGTAAACTTTCAAAGTGATGCACAGGGAGTACTGCGCACAAATCCTATTATTTGTTAACAGGATTTCTGTGTGGAACTCCTCATGCTCTGCAAGAAAAAAAAATTACCCCTAAGTGCCCTAATGTGAATATTTACCAAAACAGACACTTAATTTCCAAATGCACACTTACGAGCACTACTGTGCTTTGACATTATGAGCAATTTGAAACAGGTAGCAAGGGGAAATAATAGAAGTGGCCAAACACCAATTTCACGACATTACTCTCTTTTGCCATGTTGCTATTATGTTGAACTTCAAAGCCAGAGCATTACAGATACCGATTTACCAGCTAAGGGATGCTCTGCAGAGGCAGTGCCTGCCCTCTTTTGGATCAGATACAGCAGAATCTTCATCTGTTGACTCAGGGCTTTAAAACTGGCTCAGGAGGCACTTCTGTATTTTCATTTTCTGCTCATTTTTACCTACCACCAGTTCCACTGATTTCTGGTCTTCTTCCTTGTCTGCTAGTAAAGATCACAAAATCATAGAATGATAGACTGGTTTGGGTTGGAAGGAACCTTAAAGATCATCCAGTCCCACCCACCTTCCACTATCCCAGCTGGCTCAGAGCCCCATCCAACCTGGCCTGGAACACTTCCAGGTATGGGGCAGCCACAGCTTCTCTGGGCACCCTGTGCCAGGGCCTCCCCACCCTCCCAGGGAACAATTTCTTCCCAATATCCAATCTAAACCTGCTCTCTGTCAGTGTGAAGCCATTGCCCCTTGTCCTGTCACTCCAGGCCCTTGTCAAGAATCTCTCTCCATCTTCCCTGTGGGTTCCCTTCAGGCACTGCAAGGCCACAATGAGGTCACCCTGAAGACTGATGATGCCATTTCAGAAATTCAGGATCTGTACTTGTGTCCTTGCTTACCTTTGCAGGAACCTACGCATTTCATAAACCAGCTTATCAGAATTATTTTGCAATCCAGGTTACAGGCTTCTGGAAATTTTTCCTTGAATTTGACATGAGTTGTGGGTAGTACTAACACAATGCTAAATGAGTACTTCTCATTGGTTCTCAATGGTGTGTAGTTTTACTGTGTGCATGTCATTAAACTGTGCCACTTTCTCCAACAAATAGAAATGTTCACAGTTAACATGAATTATTCTGTTAGAAGTGGTCTACGTGTCTATATAATTTTTTTTTAAGAAGTGATATTAAAAGAAACTAATTCTCAGCATTCTTGCAAAATAATCAAGAGGCATGTGAATTGTCTCAAAACAATCCCAAGAAAGACCACGTCAATACCAAACATTTTTTCCTCCAATGCCACTCACCTCTGCCTGAACACCAGTATGTTCAACACACAGAACTGCCAGATTCTGTCTTTCCATGATTTAAAGATGTGCTTTGGACAATGATCAGCAACCCTGTATCCAGAGCACCCTGAGAGCCAGCCTGACAAAATGATCAGTACACCTGATGCTTCTTGCATTCTTAGATGGAAACAGATACCAAACTGTCGCTGATTTCTTGGATTTCAGGCATTAAGGGGGAAAAAACCAGGTGTGTGTGTGTCAGTCTCCAAATATACTTGTGGACACTGCAGAGGAAAACAGCTGGTCAAAACATATTCCAGCAGCTTCCATCCACGCAGCAAAACAGGAACGGCGGAAGGGAACCAACCTTGCAGCACTTCAGGGCAGCAGCAATATTTAAAGCATTATTGGTGGGGTATGGAAATACTGTCAGCATCCACCTTGCCAGAAAACCAGCACAAATCAGCTTCAAAAAATAATCTGGGTGGGGTCAGGATACAGCAGGAGATGTCCTAAGTGGTGACTGCAGTGATGGGCAGATTGTCCCTTCGCTCTGTGCTGCACAGCACAGAGGGGAAAACAAAGCACCCTCCTTTTCTAAGCAGAGGAGAACAATTCCCATGTGGAACAAAGCCAGCTCCTGCACTGATTTCACTACATCTATGAAATTAGGTGGCATTTCAGACAAACAGAAAAGTAGAGCAAAGTTAGGCAACACTACAAGTCTAGCGCTTTATTAGCTATCCATTTTGACAGGGATAATTTGAAAACATTTATAATTCATGTTCCCCAGTTAAAAAAAAAAAAAAAAAAAAAAAAAAAAAAAAAAAAAAGTAGTAGCAGCTTGAATAAATTTCCAGTAAACTTGATTGGGAATTTTCTATTCATGTCAACTTTCCCAACTGTATAATCCTTTTCGTGGTAGCTGGCACCTGAATTTCAGCCCCTAAAGTTTTGTGCTTGTATGAGAATTCCAGTTTACATTAAAAAAAAAAGTCCAGAACAAAAACAACCACCCCCCCACCACGCTAATTTCTACTGCTCCTGGTCCTGGGAATAGTACTTGGAAATGTGAAATCTGTGTGGCCAGAGCCAGAGGGTCAGAAAAAAAAAAGAAAAAAAAAACCTAAAACATGTGGATGGGGTTTTGATTGTTAAGAAACCAAACCGAAGTAGTTTCATCATTTCTAGGAGCCTGACTCATGACTTTGATTGCCAGAGGTGGCAAATATCAAATAAATATTAAGCAACCTCCTCTGGTAGATTTGTTGATTTTTGTCAGATCCTTGCTGCTGATTCTCAGCAAGGACATAGCTGCTGACACTTGGCTGTCACCACAAGGAGCCACATCTCCTCTTCCTCAAACAGCAAATCCACTCCCAAGACACTAAGAATTAATGGCAATTCAGAATTAGGAGGTAAGGCCACACTAGAAGGAAAGGACCCCTTGATCAAGTATGAGAAATGGATAATCTTGTGACTACAACAACATCATTTGAGATCTAAGCTCTTGTTCCTGCCCTGGCAAAGGCTTTGCTGCCACAGAGAAGAGCTGGGCTCTACGATATCCCTCCCCAGTGCTGAGTTCCTCAGGAGGCTGGAAAAAAGGCCTTGGTGGGTTTATTCCCCAGGAATGAGGAATCATGTCCTGGTTCAGAGCCTGGGCTAGGCCAGGCTACCTCACCTCCCGTTAATGTCATTAATAAGTGAGCAGGCTAAGCACCTCTCCAGCCTCCTTCAGGGATTATCCTGGATCTTACCCACTGATTCACAAACCTGCAGTGACTCCATGTTGGAGTTGGTCTTTCCTGGCATATCTGAACTTTTTGACAGAGCTTTTCTTCCAAATGACAGACAGACATTCTGATTTTTGAAGGCAACTTTCACTAGGAAAAACCTCTCTGTTTCCAAAGCAGTTCTCAATCCTCCCTTTTAAATTAGAGCCCAATATTAGCTTTTCACTCTTGGAGTCTAAAATT
Organism: Eulacestoma nigropectus; assembly: GCA_013397775.1. Lineage (NCBI taxonomy): Eukaryota > Metazoa > Chordata > Aves > Passeriformes > Eulacestoma > Eulacestoma nigropectus. The sequence continues at coordinate 552,483 of VZTE01005517.1, read as the reverse complement.
TCATCAGTTCAAACAAATAAACCCAATAACATCCTTTGAAGACTGCCATGGAAATAATTCTGACTTTGTGCAACACTGCAACAGAAGGTTCATAAACTATTTCTTTTAGCCAAAGTTGCTGCATGAAACTGAAACGTTGTTAAGAGAGTAACATTTTGTTTTTAATAACTTTCAGAGGTATATTGGCTGTCACACCAGAGCTCAATAGCTTCTTAGCTGTCATGTTATTTCAGGAGCAACAATAATTTCTAAATGCTAAATTTCCGAAGATCAGGAAGAAATTATCTTCTATGTTGAACAGAAAAAAAAATAACATTGAAGCCACTCCACAAGTGATTGAAAAAATGACCAAAATTTGCTTGAAATTAAATCAGCTGTTCAAAGGTACAGACAAGGGGGAGATGAAGTCACATTTTCATGAGCCTATCTCAGCTTTTCAAATTCCCACTACTAAAAGACAGATTCATGTTTATATAAAATTTAATATGCAAGCTGTTCACCCATAATATTAAATTGCCCCTTTATATTTAATATTTGTGAAAATTGCTCAGTTATTTATGTCCCAGATAAGACTGCAGCACATGTGCATCAGCTATTTCATCATACCAGATTTTAGCATATATTTATTATTAAGCTGCTGCCATTATAATGCCTAAATGCCTATTGCTTCCAAGGAGAAATATATTAGCACTGGAATGTTCCTACATGCACAGCATGCAGCTATGGAAACACAATGTCATATACTTCTTCAGAGGTGTTAAGCACGGCACAGATTGACTGGGAGCCTGCAGGAAACCTGCTCTGGAAGTCCTGTAACAGCAATTTTTTTTATCCTGTGTTTCAAGGGTACTGAAATCCCCACTCCTGACATCTCTCGGATAAATGCCATGCAACATCCCAACATCAGGGCTCAACAGCACTACGAAAACCAAGATGAGCTTTACAGTTCCAGTAACTGGGAATTAAACTGCACAGGCGTGGCACCAAGTCAGTGCTTTTAATGAACACAAAACAAAACCCATCAACAGTTTTAGGGAACTGACTGCTTGGGCTATTCTGATTACTGGTAAAATTCTCTGCTCTGAATGTATAAAAAAAAACCTTGTGAAAACACGGGAGTAGGGTGGGAAATGGCATAGGTAAAATTAGTGCTCCAAGTTAGATCAGTGACACAGTTTCATCTAAGTCCTGTGTTTTCTACAGGTTGCCATTTCCTAGAAGGCTCAGAGAAGTGTTGGGAGCACACAAAAGTATGGAAAAACTCTGGTATTACAGATTGCGACTGCTCACCTCGGAAAAGAGATGGCAAAAGTACAGCAAAGCTTTAATGGGGTGGAGATGGGGAGATGGGGAATTCCTGTTTCTTCTCCCACCCAAAAAGTGGCCCCCAACAGAACATAAAGAGAGTCAATGAAAGAGTGATAAAGAAGTAATTGTTAGCCCACACATAACTAGATGACCATGGGAAGTCACCAAGGCCAAGAATTCAGCAAGACTCAGAAGAGGATTTGGGCATTTCTATAGACAACAAGTAAAACTAGTTACAATAGCAAATGTTAAAAAAACAACTACGGGAAAGAAGACAAAATCTCTTGCTTTAGGGCCCACAGATTTATGATCTTACTGTTAAGGATTATCCCAAGACTTCAGTAAGAATAGAAAACTTGAAGTCTGCCTGCAGTGGGGGTTCTTAGACCTTCTGAAGCATCTGGTGATGGCCACACAGCAAGAAACCCTCTTAATCCTCTGGTCTGACCCTCTTTAGCAATCCACATGTGTTTAAAAGAGAACATTAAGTGTACCAAGTCTATTTGTATTGGATCCAAAAAACAGTGCAACCCAATGTAGATTCAAGAGAAAAACAGTTTTTATGAAATCTCCGATGAGGAGACACGCAGAGCACTACAGTGACCCAAAATATCAGCTGGAACCCCGACTATAACAGGCTAAACACAGAACTGCCATAGCAAGAAAACATATTACTAAAATCCTAACGTGAAAAAGGTCTGCATTTCATCTATCTGATAAATATCCTTAGCAAAATACTACTGGTTTATTTAAAAAACAATGGCAGGTAGAAACACTCCAACTTTCGAACAAAAGGCAGCTTCTTAGAGAGAAGCTCTAGGCTCCCTTCCCTGGTGGGACATTCTGCGGGTGTGGACCAGGGAACACACACTCACTTGCTCAGCCAGGTGACTCCAAATTCTCCTTCTCACTCCCACAGAAGACTCTTCTGGTTTGTGCTAACAAAGTCCAAAGTACCTCATCCTCTGAGACACTAAAGAATGTCTCTGCATGGCAGACACAGCCACAGCATCAGACTTCTCAGTTCTGATGACAGCCTATGAACACCAGATCCCTCATTTAGTCCTAAGTAACACTGACCAGAACGTCACCATTATTTAGTTCCTTTAATTAATTACCACTTTGCAAAGGCTTTGTTACATAAATTGGTTTCCTATACATATTAGTGCCTTTCTGTCTCCCTGTGGGTGCACTTGATGATGAAATGGCTTTTTGACTGCAAAGGACTGGGTGTCACCCAGATGCCTCCACCTACATACTTAATGTCCCTTTCTGGCCTAAAATTCCCTGTATGTAGAAGCAAGTATTAGTATTCTAACTGTGGCACCATGAGCTGCTGAGACTCAGCCAAAAGCTTGACAGATTTATAAAGTGCAGAAGGGATGATGCAGGAGACCAGGAGTGGATCTGGATTTTGTTTCTCCTGCTTTGGTGTCCTCCATCTTTTCTCTTCGTCCTTGTCCCCTCCGAATTCGCCTTTTTCCTCCCTGTCCCCTGGCTGTACCAAGGACACATTATAATCCATGTGACACTTGATTTGTAGCTTTTGCCCCTCAGTAACTCTGGCAATCATGCCTCTTGTTTAACAAAGCAGCTCTGGAGGAGACTGGGAAAGGGCAAGTGAGCATTTGCGAAGGAAGCATCTGGTTAAAAGCTGAGCCTTAAAGTTGAGCCTTTTCCTTCTCCTCCACACTTGAGTCACTAAGCCAAACTCTCGGCAGAAACACACCTGATGATTCACTATAGCAAAAGCATTGGAACTGACAGAACAAACCAAGATGAAGCAAAATGATGTCCAAAAAAACAGGACAGGAAAAGTTTAAGATGGAAGCAAGCTGGCAGATGAAGAAGTTCCAAGCATGGCATCTGCTTCTGCAGAAAATTTTCCTCAGGCTTTGGTATATGCAGATAAGTACCTCAGACAACTGCAAAAAATCATCAGAGATAAGAACAGAAACTCATCTAATGAACATGTATTCTGCAAATCAACAAGGAGATGGGGAAGGAAGGAGGGTAATTTTCAGTCTAATGTTGGACTCAACTACAAGAAAAGTCAAAGGAAACTGAGTATACCAAGTACTGACAAAGGACCTAGATGAAACAAGTGCTATTGTAAACTTCACAGCAGGATGCTTCTGCAGTGTCAAGCAGAAACTTTAATTTGGAATTTGCCTGCTGCAAAGCCCTTAACATTTTTAGCACAAGACTTAGGTTTAATTTGAATAGGTCTGAGCAACAGACATATTTACAGTGGCAAAGGTGTTTTATTTTGTTTTCACTAGCAGAATGCTCGAATGGCTAATTAAAACTAAATTCTATTACCAAAGGGGGAAAAAAAAAATGTCAGAGCCAGTGTCTTTTTAGAATTACCTGATGTTTAAGGCAGACTAAATTGAGTCAGTTTCTGGGAATGTGCGTGCTCTGACCTGTGTGAAAAGGCTGCCGAGGGACTGTGTACAGGCAAGACAGTTACCATGGATACCTCACTGCTTTAGGTGTAAAGGCTTAACATTACAAACAACTTTGCAGCATTAGGCTACCGGCCTCATAAAAACACTGCAAAATAACAATGAGCTCTGAGATAACCAGGATGATCTGCGTTGTGACATACAAATATAAATCTTCTATTCTAAGGCAAAAGACAAAAGTAGGATTGAGGAGACATTGCCAGATCTTGCAGGCCTTAATTTACAGTCTTCTTCTGAAAGATGCTATGGTCCTTGGCTCACACTGATGATAATGGGAGCTGCAAGTAGGCAGCTTGCCTCAGAATATTGTCCTCCTGCCTAAAGTTTTACCTAAGTTAGGACTCCAAACTTGAGCCAACACAGCACAGGCAGAGGGAGATGCAGTCAGAGTCAAAAAAATGCAATTATTTTAAATTTTCCCTTTGACAGCGCAAGTTACTCTGTAAATACTACCACAGGGTTTATGGTATCACTCACACTCGTATTGAAGGACAGAGCTTTCACATGAGATACTACAATGTATTCCCACATCCTTCCAAGAGCACTGGGTCTTTGTGGGGAGATGCTGACTGTGCCTGCTGGGCAGTGAGCTGTGTGCCTACTGAATGCCCTTAGCCTCGAGAGAGGTCAGAGATTTTGTAGCTTTACAACTGCAAGCCCATCTCTTGGCCTAACTACCACTGCACCTGTCAGACAGACAGTCTCAATGAGAAAAGAAAATCTGCTTCATACCATTCTAACAGTGACAAAAGAGATTCACTCCCTCACACCAAACTATCTGATCTATTGATCCAACAGCCAACCATTTTTTAGGCAGTGAATGCATCTGTCTGCTCCTTCACCTCGAGTAAAGGTTCACAGGAAATCACTCTTTGCTTTCTCCTGCTTCTGGTATCAAATTACACACAAAAGAACTTCAGGTGCAGGTGAGGCTGGGGTTATGTTTCAAGGGATGAAAAATCCATCTCAAGGAGATTTATGATCATTTCAAATATTCCACAGCCAGGAGTTCACAGAGATCAAAAGCGGTCCTCATAGCTGGCTCTTACAACATTAATTAAGATGCTTCAACAAGATTATAGACGTATTTATTGCAAAGCTGTGATGGCCAAACCCTTCCATGAGGCAGGAGAGCAGAACAACATGCTGGGAGAGCTGCAAGTTACAGCCTAAGGAGCAGTCAAGAAGTTGGAACTGATGTGGGATGCAGAGGGGGGGCATTCAGCTTGTGAGACTCAGCTGGGCACAGATGTGCATGCCTGCAATGTTTCATAAGCAAATAGCAGGTACCTCTCCAGCTTTTTGCAGACACACCTAACAGAGCAAAGTGGACTCCTTTCATGCTCTGTCAAATATTTTTGGCAGTGGGTGCATTCCCCTACACTGTAATGAATTTTGCACTGAGGGCACCCTGAGTTTTCACCAGCACGGAACCATCATTCAAGCCTACGTGGCACAAATCAAAAGGGGCTCATCCAAATGACTGAAACCCTACATCTGTGCCAAAAGAGACCACTTTTTCAATATCAGGCTTTCTTTGTGCCCACAGTTACAAGAAGGAATACTACAGATCACATAAACAGCAAAGTAATCGATTCTATCTGCACACCAAGTAGGCAGGTTTTAAACAACACAGCGTGAAGGGCCCACTTGGCTCGTTTGAGAGCACTGTGGGTGCTCAGGTCCCCTTGCAGCTCTCCTCATCAGCATTTCTAGTACAGCTACACGAGTTTTGTAATGGTCAGGAGCAGGTGCAATGACTGGGAAACCTTTACACCAGTAAGCACCAGTTTCCTGGTGGGCAAGGCTGCAAAACTTCCTGCTTGTTATGACTGATCCCGCTGGGAACACCAAGCAGGCAATGCTAGCAGCAAGGGAATAAGGAAAGTGCGGATGGAGTGACCCCATCATGGCTCTAATAACATTAGAAATCTTTTTACTGGCTTTAATGGGATTTGGATCAGGTGCAAAGGAAGCCACCTTACATTCCCCTGATCTGTAACTCCTACCAGCACAGCAAAACAATCAAATCCCAAGCATCTGTTTTTGCACGTCTGCATTCCACGAAGGATACAATCCCCCCACATCCACACACAAACAACCTCTATAGTTGTTAGACAACTTGTTTCTTAATCTATTAATGATTAATAGAATAGGAATTAGTAAAGTAGCTAAGAAAAGGAAGTAAAGAATTAAATATAAAATTTTAACTTGGCATTTTCCCCTCTAACAATGTTGCTGTGTATTTTAAGCAACCAACCATCCAGAAGAGGCCTGTAAGTGGCTAGAGCTATACTTACAATATTATTAATTTTAGTATCCAGGGAGAGGGAAACAAAGTACTCAAAATGCACATTAAAGCCTCCCATGTAACAGAGCTATGCCGCATGTCCAAAACCACTGCTAATGCCGTATGAACTGCAAGAGACGCCACCTGATTTTTCTGGATTCTGCCTGTGCTACAGTTTAACATCAAAGGAAGTATTTAAAAAATACATCATTATGCACAGTGTTGGCTGAGGTTTGTCACTATTCCTTGCCCTTCTAATGAAGAGATTAAGTGGATTTACAGAAAGACATAAACTCCTTGGTGTTCTCCTAGATAAAGAATCCCACTCCTCCTCATTTAAAAGCTGCTAGCCTTGCTGTAGGTGGTAATTATGTTGAGGGTGAATTGCTGTGGTTTCTGTCTGGCAACACCCAGCACTGGCACATGCAATCCTCACAGTGTCTGGAAACAGCATTACATCAAACCATCCAAGCTAGTGGCTTACACAACCAGCCCTTTGAAATCTGTTAGCTCCAGTGACTTGCTGTGTGCACTTCTGCTTCTCAGACATCAGCTTCACCACTTTTATCACACAGATATCAGCCTCCTTTAAAAATAAAATTTGGAAGCATTGACCTTTAGCCTAACTTAAAATCTTAGGATGAAAAAAAAAAAAAATCTACATATCAAACAGCAAAGAACTGCTTGATTTTAACACCAAATCTGACCTCAGCTCATAAGAGGCTATAGGTGCATCCATGCATCACTATGGAGAGGAATCTCAGAAAACACGAAACCAGGCAGCACCAGAAAGGGAAGCTGCAAAATTCTGCTTATGAAACTAATTTGTGAAATGGGATAATTTGGAGCTAGCCTAGAGATCCCTAAGGCAGGGCAGCATTGCACACTGTAAGCAGGCACATCCCATCATTAAATCTAAGAGCTATGGATCAGGTTCTTAATTAACATCAGTTCTGCTGGGATCTCTGCACCAAAATTAAAAATCACTGAGAAATCTCAAATCAAACAAGGCGTTCATGTCTCCAGCTCTCAGGCAGCCATGTCATATTATGTGAAGACCTATGAATAAGAATTGTCTCCTGAAATCAGTGGGACCAGACATCAAGCAGGGACTGCTCAGCTCAGAACAGCTGTATCTGCAGCATAGCTGTGTGCTAAGTAGGCAACAGCCTAAGCCACAGAATCACTGCATTTTCTACACGATTTGAAAACAAACACGTTGTACTTTAACAAGAAATACTGTAACTATGTCCTTGGAGGATTGTTGTTCTGTACCAAAGAATTATTTCCCTTCCCTCTCCTCCCCCACTTCCCTCCCCTATGAATTAGTAAATGAATTTCTGCTACAAACCCTCAAACCATATTCTTCCCAATCAAAGAGTCAAACGATACCCAAGAGAGCAAGGCAGCACAGAACCAGTGAGATCCCGCAGACAGCCAGACTGGGTGGAAAGCTCCTGTCACTGCCACACACAGATGGGCACACACAGAAAGCCTATGGGGGGAAAACAGGACAATACCAGAAAGAGGATTACATCCAAACTACGTTGCTGGAAAATGTTCTCCTGCAACTGGACAGCTGAATCATCTGCAACCAGACCAAAAAAAAGATGATACACAATAAAAGACAGTCCATGTAATTTAATAAGTAAGCATAGTTTTGGTGGTTTGCCTTTTTTTTTTTT
>VZTE01005517.1:397484-544717 GCA_013397775.1 Eulacestoma nigropectus | reverse complement strand
GTGTTTTTTTTTTTTTTTTTTTTTTTTTTTTTTTTTTAAAATTTTGATCCTAACCACAAGTTTGAGAACAATTCCTTAAGGGCAAGGTCCATATTATGGGAGAATCCAGCATGGGCACTTATGGGCAAATATATCAGAATCTGCATATATTTCCAGGGGAAATGAAGCCTGCAGTTTAGCTCAGGGTCTGCACTTTGGTGTTTTAGCAAATGGGGGACATAATGTGTGCCTGTGAACTCAGCCAGAATACAGATCCAAGAAGATGGGATTCTTATAATGTTTTTTTTGTAAGACGCAGTGCTACAGGGGCTAAATAAAAAGCTTTTGAAAAAGTCATTGCACATAGCATGAGAATAAAGTGCCAGTCCCAGCAGTGGCCGCACAGCCGGCATCCACATTGTACAACAATCGCACAGCTCAAATCGTGACTATGAAAGGACAGCCCAAGCAGCAGGTGGGATGGAGGGATGGCAGGGGGCCATACCCCAGCACCTCTCTCTCCAATCTCTCTGTTCATCAGTCATGTCACACGGGCTGTTCCCCTGCAAGGAACATCCAGAGGAACAGAGAAACTAGAAATGCGTGTCCCAGGCAGGGGAAGCAGCTGGCAGGCATCTGTAATTGAATTCCAGGAGGACTTGGGCTATTTTTAAAATTCTCTGTAGGCTGGCTTTCTTTTTCCTTTTTTTTTTTTTTTAAACAGGTGAACATTTCCAAAACTCAACACAGTTTCAAAGTTTCACTGCATACATCTCTGAGTTCCAGCACTGTGTAAAAATCAGGCAATAGCAGCAAAGCATGAGCAATCAGAACCAGATTCTAAAACTCTGCACCAAGGAGGGGAAAAAAATAACCAGTTTTCTCTGTAACTGTATATTTTAAGGATAAAGAACTTTTGTCTTGAAACGCAAACACACAAACCCTCTTCTACTGTATTTATACCCTACAGGGAACACTGATTTTCTAACAACTCCAAATAAAACAAATGCCATTCTCTATGTGCTGTGCTTCTGCAGTATCTAGTAAGCCACAGCTCTGAGGGCACACTGGTATTTAAGGAATGAAGCCCTACAAAATGCAGGCTACAGAAGAGTTTTGCTGTTTTCTTTCTGTAAATGGTACCTGGAATAAGGTGTTTCCATTTGACCAGTCAAACACTTACAGCACTGGCAGAGTCAAGCAGGACTCCTGGCATGCTTTTGTTCATAAGCAACCTGACCTGCTCAGGCTGTAGTCAGAGCTTTCCACACCTTTGGAGCTCCTTTATCTTCTGTAATGCCTGTTACACAATAACCAGAGTCCTAATATTCCCTCTCCACAGCTTGGGAGAAGAATGGCCCTTTATTCTGAGAGGAGGCCTGTTGTTAATCTCCAGCTGTCAAAGCCTCTGAATCTGTTTACCTATCTGGGCACTCCCACTGCTCATGAGAGGCAGGGTCTGGCACCACTTCCGTACCCATCCTTGGAAGGAAGGATCAGCAAGGGATGGTTAAAGGACCTGAAATACAGCTCAGCATGGCTGATATGAAGGGGGAAAAACCAAAGACTGCTAAAGCTGCAGTGAGGAAAAGTTCTCATGTCGCTCACAGCACAGTCCAGTCTGAGCTGTAGTCATTTATTTTCTGAGTTGCTGCAGCAAGTTAAATTCTCTGATGATAATGAGCAGTCACCAACTGCATCACCAACTCATTAAATCAACTCAGTATCCACTCGTTAGCAAACACATTTCTTCTCTCTGGTTTTAAGACTCACTGGCTAGCAGAAGCACAGCATATGATATTTGTCGGGGTATAATTTCTATTACTTTTGTCCTGATTTGTGGAAAATGATCCTTACGTAGCAGCAGCATGCCTCCCTCTGTCTTTTGACCGTGCTAGATTATACACAAAATCTGTACCTTTTAAAAAATAGACAGAAGATAAAGCCAGGGATCATTTTTGAGCTCTTTGCAAGACAGGGTTATGTAACTATATGTAACAATGTATATTTAAACATGGGTCTGCTGCGTGTAGAGAGGTGAAGTGAAAGAATAGAGGAAGAGCAATAGAAGGGAAGACAAAAACCTCTTAACCAGCAAAAAAACAACAAAAAAATGTTGTGATGCTTATTAATACAAAAACAACTCCAACAACAACTTCCTCTTGGAAATACAATAAATACAGGATAATAGAATGCGGATCATAAAAAGTGGTATTATTTGTTGAATATTCCCCAGATGCCAAACCAGTACACCTGATCTTATCAAACAGCATTTGAGTTTGTTGCAAGCACAGCTTTATAAGCGGCTCTTTTCTTACTATAGTGGTGGCAGGGGAAATGTTTAAGAGGAAAATGCTTTGACTGCCATGCAATCAGACTGCCTGTAAGCAGTATATTCTGGCCCTTAGAAAGTAGGGGAGATTTAATACAGCTCAAAATTTTGGAGGTTTTGGTTTCTTCACAGCTTCTAGGCAGCACTATTATTCTTTTCAAGGGCAAGACAATGAACATTAGCTTCCATCAGAGGAGGAAGGATGGGATTTCAAATGGTACTTTGGAGAAATGGTGAATGCTGCAGGGTGGGGACGGGGAAAGCACTTCTCTGTCTTTCAGCTCTGTTATGTCAATTTGCTCCTCGGCTGGTTATCAATAAAAATTGTTGCTGAAATTTAAAGCTGCCCCAGATGCTCCACATTTGGTGGGGTTTTTTTCCTCCCCACAGTCAAAGGGCCTCCTTTTTTTTGCAGAGAACTGGATAAAAGGTGAGAGGTTGATGGCAAGAACATCTGCAGCTTCACACAGGCACCCCTGTGCAATGCCACCGGGGAGTCACACACAAAATAATTTATGGAAGCTCCTCACAGGCCACCTGCACGTCCAAACCTCAGTGCCTGCACTCCAGCATCCTCTGCCAAATCCCGCATCCCCAAACGCGGGGAGGCACCTCTGCTGCCTGCAGAACCCCTTCCCGAGGCGGCGGCAAAGCGGGAAGGGCCAGGTTAATACACAGAACGCTGTTCCATGCTCTTGCGGCGAGGCGGGGGCAGCGGGGAAGGAGCGGGGGCTCTGTTTGTCCCCCGGTGCCGCTCCCGCCGCGTTACATAAGGCGCAATTCCCGGCTCCCTCGGGCGGCGCAGGGGATGCGCGCTCCATGCAAATCCAGCCCCGCAGGAACCTCGGGAGCCATTTCCCAGCTGCTGACGGCGGGGCCGCGCTCCCCGCGGGCTCGGGGCCGCCGCACGGAGCCAGACACTGCGCCCATTACATAACAGCGCCCGCACCTCCCCCGGCGGCCCCGCTCACATGCGCCGCGGTCACATGCCCAAACAGCTCATTAAATCGCTGCCCGGGCAAAGGCGATTACAGCACGGGGGCCAGTTTTAAAGGTGGGAAGCCGGCGCCTTGCACCCGCCCGCCTGCCTCCGGCACAGCGCGCTGCCCTGCGGGAGCGGCCCCGGGGCACCGCGGGGGCACCGCTCTGCCCGTCCTGCGCCCAGCCGGGCCCGGCTCTCACCCAAATCACCCTCCTGGCGCGTGTGGGGAGGGCTGGGGACCAGCCTCTCCTGTCCGGTGCGTGCTCACCGGTGACACTTATCGCTCACACGATCCCAGCGTTGTTAGGGCTGGAAGGCACCTCTGGAGCTGGTCCAGCCCAACCCGCCTGCCCTGGTGACAAAGGAACGCGTCCAGGTGGGTTTCGAAATGCCTCCAGTGTCATCTGAGGGATTTTCTGCAAACAAGGCAGGTGGTATTTGAGAATGGATACGTATTGGGTGTTGGGGATAAAACCTGCTCCTCCCCGTGTCAAAGACGAGGGCCAGATGCCCTCCAGGCAAGGGGGTCCCTCCCAGTGTCTCCATCTGCAGGTCTGCATCCCCACAGGTATGACAGATACAAACATTTCCACAGGAATGACAGCCACGGATCACAGCCAGGTGCTGGGAGGAGTGTGGGGTTAACACACGCCCCAGGTCTCCTACCAACATCCATCTCGCTGCCTTGGAAGCTAGTAGCCACCCCACCCACGCCGGGCAGCAGTGCCTGTGTGCCACAGGCACGTTTGTAGGGGAGGGTGCTCCATACAAGCCCCTCTGCTTTGTCTTTTGTTGGATCACCACTTTGGGTTGCAGATTTTTGGAGCCACCTTGACCCAGAAATCCTCCTTCAGGAGAACATGCATTGCAAATCGAGTTGGCCAACACAGCAGGAGGAGTCTCTGGAGTCTGTACAACTCAAGAAGCGACTCTTTTCGTGTGTGCCAACATTTGAGCAAATTTCTAAAAGCATGTTTTTTTCCAAAAGAAGCCAACTTCAGAAGAAGAATTTATACAGTAAGCCAAGCTTAATAAATTAATTTTTTTTAAGACTTCATGCCATTTTTCCCCCCAACAAATCTTTCATTCACAAAGCCCAGGAGCTCACTCCTTGACTTAGGGAGGAGAAAACGGGCGCCCTGCCAACCTGCAAGGTTCTGCACTGTCACACGCAAAGTCCTGCTTCCGCTTTCAGAGAGACCTTCTCTCAAGGTGAGTCAGTCCTCTGGAGAGGAGCCCGAAACGGGAGTGAGCTTGTGATACTTCAAAGCACCCTGTGCTGCACAGCCACGTGCCCACAGTGGTGGTACCTCGCTGTGCAGCAAGCTCAGGGCAAGAGGCAACGCTGTGCTCGAGCAGCCTGTCAGGGGGAGCGTCAGTTCCCTTCCCTTGTCCTTCAGCAACCCTCCTCACCACAAAAAAAAATCTAGAATTACCAAAGTTCTGGGCCTAAACACAGCGCTCACCGAGTCAGAAACAAGCATTAGGGCAATATATCTATTGACCAATCTCAGGGAAAAAAAAAATCAGACAGCTTCCCCAGGGTGGCTGTTGCTCAAGTCAGATGGGCAGTGGAACTTGTTTTAGCTGCACATGTGCTTTCCTAGCAGGAACGTGTGTGAAAGAGCCCCTTTGTGCCGGGCTGCAGCTGCCTGGTGCTGCTTTGCCACCTCCTGTGGCTCTGGAGGCCCCTGCTGGAAGATGGAGCTGGACGGGCACGGCATCGGCAGGGGCAAGGAAGCAGCCGCTTTTCAGCTGCGAAATCGACAGTTGAGAATCATGGAGAAGAGGCTTGAGAAAACTCTCTTAATTTACTCTGATTTTACTGCCTCACGGTTCTTGCAGGGGGCAGAGCCCCAGCTGGCTCAATAGTAAAATCACACTGCATAGGGCTTAGCAGCAAAACAGACAGATAGTGATCAAAGTACTGAACTTAAGACACAGAAGCCATAAACTGTGGGGTAGATCAAAAGAAAACATTATTCCAGCAACATTTCCTTTCCTGCTCCCAAATAAAGTCTTTCTTCAGCTAAAAATCAGGAAAAAAGAGAAAAAGGAAAAAGTATGTGCAAAAATAGGAAAGAGAGAGATCGTTTAAAGAGACAAAAGATTTGTTTCATTAGTTTCAAATTGTGTATAGTTTAAAAATTAGGTTAAATACATGATGAATTAAAGTATATATCAAATAGTTGGCTTCATGGGGTTTTTTACTTTTTTTTTTTTTTTTCTTTTTTAAAAAAGGAAGTAAAAGACCTGCATTTAGAGTGCTAGAATTTGCTAGTGAGTTAAAACAAGCTCTTTCAGTATCACAGGTATGGAAATAATCTCTTTATATAAACAGCTTCATCTAAGTCAAGTGACTCCCTGCAGACCGCACTGGGGACAGCAAACCCTTCTCAGCAGCCTCGCTGAGCATCAGGTGGGACTCCAGAAGGAGCCGGTTCAGCTGCCACCTCCCAGCCCTGTGCCCACACACAGCCAGCACTGCTCTCACCTGGTGCCCTACACAGGCACAAACAGGTACCACTTTGCCCAGCTTTCTGCAATACAAATTACTCCTTTCTGTCTAAGCACACCCCAACCCCAAGTAATCTCCTAAACCTGCTGCTCTGACTGACGTTTTGGGCTGTTTGGGTTTTTTCCTTCATGAAAACATTTCCACACACAGAACAAAAAATTCAGACTCAAACAATAAAATCAGAGGTTTTCCCGGGCATGATGTTATTTGCTGTACGAATACTTAAATATGAAATAAAAGAAGAAATGGTTCAACTTCCATTTTTCAAATGGCCCCTTTTAAGTCCTTATGGTTGGTTTTATTGTGAGAATGATCATGACTACACAAAGTGCCAGCAACAACCAGGACAAATTTAATAAAGACTGTGACATACAACCAGAACAATCCTCTGTGCCATCCAGGGTGAATTTACTGACTTTATTGCTAGCAGTGAATTACCACTGTTACATGCTCACAAAAGCAACCTAGTTAATATGGGTCTCCTCACAAAATTAAGAATATTCAGGCTGCACAGTCTATTCTCCAGGAACATTTTTAGCCCCCTTGAAAAAACTGTAGAAGAAGAACTTCCCAATGATGTGCAGGGCTTCCAGCATTTGTTTAAATGCAAAGATTTTCATTTTTAGAGAGCCACAGTCAAATATTCGTATATTTAGAAGAGTTTGGTTTCTTAAAATGCTAAACTGCACCCAGTGGAGCGGCCTGGGAGGAACCTTAGAGCTGGGAACCTCTAACTGGTCACAGCTGAGAAAACACCTGGTTCAAGGGAACCTTGTTGTTCCCCTGGAAGCAGTAAGGAGTCTTAAAACTGAAAGACCTGAGAGTCAAGGTTATCTAAATTTCTTTTGCAGCAGAGACAGGCAGACTGGCATCCAGCCCTACTGGATGGAGGGCTAATGGGACACAAATGCTACTGTACACAGCTAAGGAGTCAAAAAATCAAGCTTTTTGCAAGAAAGAGAAGTAAAGTAGTAAAAAAAAAAAAAAAAAGGGGGTAAGGGTAAAAAGCTTGCAGGAAAAAGGAGTATAAGGAGACTTTGCTAGTGTAACCACTCAGTAATTGGAGACAAAATGTTTTGGACAAGTCTGCCAAAAGGAATTTCAGAGTGACAAGGCCCTGTCCCCAGTCCCCAGTGACAGCTCTGTACCTGGAGTTACCAACGCCGGTCCCAACCTGCTGAGCACATTTCCCTGTCCCCCAGCTGAGGGCCAGCAGTGCCTCTCGCTGGCACCCCTGGCAGCAGAAAGGATCCCCACATGTGAACTCCGAGCGGGGAGCAAAGAGTTTAATGAGGCCTCACGTGCTGCCCAGGAACAGCTGCTGCGAGGCAAACGGGGCGCAACCTGCACAAAGTGTTCATTGCAAGGAACATTTCTGGGCTCTCTGCAAAAAGCCTTCGGGTCAAAGTGACACTGAGAAAATGAAGCTCATAATCCTCGAGGCAATCACCAGCTCCAGAGCAGGCCCCTCATTGAGCAGCCTGGTCGTCACACATCATTTAGGTATTCTGGTCTTTTCCCCACGAACTCCAGAGGTCAGATAACCCTAAATGAACCTGGCTTTTATGTCAGTAAATAAACACATGCATAATTCAACAAAGCATACTTCAAACTCTGGGATTTGTATAATAAAATTGGAAGAACAGACACTCTAAAGACTCAGAGAAATCCCAAATAAACTACTTGTAATTAAAAAATCTCATGATTTTCAAGCCAAATCTCATGATTTGTTTGTGGCCTGACTCAGGGTTTTCAGTGCTTGGGGCTGGCAACTCTGACTAAGCAGGGATATGAAATAAGAGTGAGAGTGACTGCCCGCCAGGCTTCTGTTTTCCTGGGACAGAAGACAAAGCAGCTCTGACAATTCCAGCTGGCAATACCATCTAGGCACTCCTCCAAGGCCAAACATGCTGGGTAAAATCCTCATCAGACAAAAAAAAAAAAAAAAAAAAAAAAAAAAAAATTCCTATCAGAAGCAGTTACTGTGGTTGCTTAATAGCTGTTTTCCGAAGTTCAATACAGCATATATTTTCTTCTTCTTGAAAAGGGGGAGAAGGGGGAGATGGGCCACATTACAGACTAATCCCTTGCCAGATGTCATTAGTGATGAAGTCCCTTAGAAATTACATCAGTTTGAAACGAATCAGAAAACAGTGAGTTTCCATTTCCTCCTCCTGCCTGGCTAGACAGAGACCTCGGCATCAGCTTTCATCTATGGCCTGGAATCAACCCTCCTCTGCAGCTTGCTTACTGTGGCAGGGGTGTTAAGCAAGTAATTGCCACCATTAAAAAGAAAAATAGCTCACTCGCTCCTGCTCCCCGTCCCTGTCAAATACCAGCTCCTTCATTAGGCTTCCTGGGAGCTGTCTCAGCACACTGCAGGAGATTCTCCCTGCTCCTGGTGGAGGTGGATGCATCCAGCTGTGGCACACATCTCCAGCCACCACCCTTGCGTGCTCCTGGTGATGCCAAACCGGCAGCTGTCCCCTCTCTCCTGACGACCCCAAGTGTCCCCTCACACCTGGTATCTGGCAAGACAGCCTGGGCAGGGAGTGGAATCTAATTTCCACCCCTCTGCAATGCTCACAGGGTGATGGATGAGGAGCAGAAGCACAGAAAGAGGTCGAGTAGAAGGGCCTTCCTGGTTCTTAGTGCTTTTGCTTTCCCTAGTAAGGCAAAAGCGTGCCCCATCCTGGTATCTGAAAGGGATGTATTTTTAATTCTTTGTGCTTGGACCGACTAAACCAAAACAATATCATAAACTGATGTTTTCTGTAGAAACTCAGTGCCTGAAACACATATCTGGATCATAAATCTTGGACTAGAGCAGTTTATGTAATGCCACCTATTCATGCTGCCCTAAGTAACCATAACTAACCATTCCATTATAATGAGTCCATTATCCCCTGCTTTATTGTATTTTCTCTTAAAACAGAGATCAAAGATTTGGATCTAGTGGCATCATGCCGATTTCATTTTTATTACTGGCTCCCTAGGTCTATCATAAATATTCATTGGCCATCCTTAATACAAGGCATTGAATTCTGCTCACTGCTATCTCTTGTGCGACTGCAAAGTACAAACAGGGCTGTTGCTCAAACATATTAAATAAAGCAGCAGCAAATTTGTGACAGTCAACAACAACAGCAACAACAACAACAAAAAACCCACCCAGAAAACAAAAGAACCCTTTTCCCCTTCCAAGGAAATTCAAAACCAAAGGAGACATTTTCTCTCGCCCCCTCCACGACTACTGCAGACATTTGACTGCTGTGGGAATTGAGCTGTGCAGCAGCAGCAGCAGCAGCAGCAGCTGACCTGCTCCCACAGACAGGAGACATTTCTGAAAAGTCCACAGTTGCCACACTGTGGTCTCTGCGATACTGCAGCACTCTGTGCTCTGCAGTAAGAATTATAACCATTACCTGGCAGTGGTACTCAAACTGCTCATAAATGTGGCCTTTTCGTATAGGAATTAATTCTGAAAAGAGAGTAGGAAGTGTGTGGGGAGAAACATCCTCCAGAATCATAGTCAGGAAAAAGGTTTATGCAGTTTTATTCTCCTAAGTCCCAAAAAAACCTTGCAACCATCCCAAACTTCAGGGTGCTTGTAGTTTGTTTCTCTCACGTGTTCCTCTGGACTCCCCACCTCAGTGTGGCTGCTCCCAGGGTATGGAAACCCCAGTTGCACCCATGTGAATTGCTCCTGCTCTGCAAATAAGCACAGTCAAAGGCCCCTTGGGATGTCAACTGGGCACTTTGAACAACCACCAATCACTGAAATTACAGTGGCCATGGGAATTATGTTTTTCCTCCTGTTAAGTAACTCTGAGAGGATTTACACATATCAGTTGCTTTATATTCTAAGCAAGAACATGTACTCCATTAAAAACAAAACAATATGCTAAGACACCAAATGAGAATTCTAATATTTATCTTCTAATGTAACTGCATCAGGGAGGTAAAAGAAAAAGAGAAGGAATAGGAATAAATAACCTCAAATAAATATTTATATTTATGCATATGAATCTATCCTCACACAAAACTCCACACACCTGGAGCCACGAACCATTTGATAAAACTGTTGACTCATTTTACATATTAACTTACAGCATATCTTTGGTCATTTACCTAGTCCCTTGCCAATCTAGGATCTGCTAGAATCTTCCACTAAACTCCAAAAAATCTGCTTTTTTCATAATTTAAAATATAGAAATAAAACCAGTCACGAAGAAAGCCTTGATCTTGATGCCTTCATGATGTAGAATTTGATTCAAAGAGCTATAGTGGGCATGGAATTTAACTTCTACATGTACTGAAGTCTTTAGTGAAATTCATCTCACCTGTATTCAAAACAACAACAAAAATAAAATCTAGTTGCTGTTGTTCACAAAAAGGATCCTGATCAGTTCCATGAATATTGTACCTGAGTAAGGTGAGATGAATCATCCTCAGAGCTCTAACAGTTTCATTTATTAAACAGCTCTCTTCTCTTGCACTCTTTTTTATTTGTTTTTAACAAATAGCGATATCAATAGAGAAGGCTGTCAAACAGTTTGCAGGAAGTTAAGATTTTCTTGTTGGTTTGCTCTTCTTAAGATCACACCCATAGGAAGGAATTAATGTGAAAAAAGAAGGGTAAACCCCCTATGTCCCACACACTGTGTAAAGGGGGAATTCCAGAGCAGAAATTGGTCATTTGAAGTTCAGAACACGGAACAAGCTATTCCAGTTTTATTGGTTTGGTTGATGCTGTCTAAATCAGCAGCTACAAAAAATATTTTACAGCATCAGATGCTCCTTTAGAGGAGAGATTATGTATGTGAGAAGGGCAGATTATACAAGTTCGAAAATAATTTATCAAGCAGGATTTTGGGCTTAAAATTTCTGAAAGAAAACTGGATAACAACATACCATATTCTTAAAATTTGATAAATATGAGCTGCTGAGAGACTACAGCCTTTTGGATGAAATGTGTTTACAACCATGTGTTTTTACAGCCTGAGCATCCTGCCATTAGATTTGTTTGTGACTCGAAGAACAAACAAAGGAAAAAATAACCAAGGTTTTGAAACAAAAAAGAAAAAGTACCAGTGAGTAGTGAACACCACTGCTCACTGAACTATCACCTGAGATAGAAGTACCTTTAGGTCTCTGGAGATACTTTATTTGCATCATGGTGAGTTAACAATTATACATATTAAAGAGAGGGCAAAATCATGACTGCAGTGTAGTTAGGCCTGGGTTCACTGCTCCTGCAGCAGAATAAACTGCTCCTGCCCTTCACTAGATCAGGATCTGCACTTTGTAGGGGGTCAGGAGGGCTGTCTCCTGAATTACCTGTCCTTGATACACGACTTTGAGTTTAAAGTTCTTGTCCAGCTCTACAAGAGCAATGCAATCTGCCTGAAACTACCCATGGCACAGACCCCTGTAAGCGCCTCACAACTGGCCCAAGCACAGTGGCTCTGAACAGGCTTCTGAGGGTGACACAAGCAGGTGACAGTCCAAAGCTGGAGCGAATCTCTTGGGCCTGTTACTTACAGAAAAAAAAAAAATCTCCCCTTAAAAATAAGTCATGCTTTTCATATACCAAATTCTCACAGGTTTTTGCACCAGCAACAAATGTGCATGATTGAAAATCCAGCAGAATATCTGGGGGCTGTCCAGCAGCGTTGTCCTTCAGTCCAGGACAATGCACATCACAGGAGGGATAAGGGGTACCCCAAAGATGAGAGATGCTAATTCAGAACGTTCTGGTTGGTGCTGCCTGTCACAGCCCCAGAAATGTGCAGCAATAACAACACAACAGTGGCTGATGGCCCGAGGTTCTGAGCACTGTGGCTGACAACACCTGGCTAGAACAAACACCACCATCACATGCCTCCTGGTATCCCTTTGCTTAATTATCCCAGCTTGAAGCCTAGAGGGGGAAAAGTGAAACTGCTCGTTTGTTTTTCTGTAGGTTTTCTCTCTGTAAAATGTCAGTGCGTGAGTCTAATGAGAAATTACCACGCTTTAAGGTTCTGACCACATCCAGTGTTTAGTCTTGCATATCTGAAAGCTCTGGTGCTCCTGCCACTGCAATTACTGGCTCAGAGGATTCAGGGCGATAGCAAAGCTTGAATCCTCTGCTGCAATGAATTGGTGGAGGCTTTGGTTCTGCAGCTGATCACCACCCTCGCACAAAGCATCTCCAAGACCAAGGGGTTTGTCCCACTTGTGTTTGAGCTTTCACTCATCATTTAACTGCCATGACAAAGCCACAACAGCAGTTTTTTGACCATACCAGAAGTGCTGGTCACAACCAGGCTGGCACTGTTGGAGGTAACCATACATTCTTCCTCCCTGCACCTCCAGTCCCTCCCTGTGAACTGGCTTCCTAAGGAGAGAGTTTTTAATGCAGGATCCTGCAAAAGTGTCCTTTACCAGCTAAAATTTATAAGTGTTTTTTTTAAAAATTCAGTATAAACAGCACTGAGTGTACATGTTCCCTATGGTGTTTCTGACCCCCTATCACCTCACAGCCACACTGAGCTCAGTGAGGAGAATGGCCTGTTGACAGCAGGGAAAAACAGGCCAGTGCACAGGTATTTTTATACATCAGCACAAACTGACAGCAGAAACAGGGAAAAATTAAATGTAATTCTTCAAAATGCCTGCAGTGCCACTGACCCAAAATGTGAGTAGTAACACAAATAAAGGAATTTGGATCCCACTCTCCCATTTAAAATATGCATTCTTTTGAAGTATGATACATTCAGCAAACAACACGTTTTCAGAATTATTCTCTTTTTCCTCCTCTTTTTTTTTTTTTTTTTTTTTACCTACAAATGCAATTTATCTGAACGCTGCCTTATTTGCACATGCAAATAAGTCAAATCATCTTGAAAAGATGAAGCTATAGAATAGAATGCAGCTTAAGTTGAGAATGTCTGTGGTTCAACGAACTGCAATGCTGGAACACTGTAGTGGCTCCCAACAAAATCTCCTGGCTTCTAAAACCCATTGAGGCCATTTACCCCAGCAGAAAAAGACCTGCAGTTCCCCTTGGCTTCAGCTTGACTGGTAGATAAATACAATAATAAACTGGCACTACTGCTTTTGACAAATTCACTGGACTTTTGTCAACAGCTCCACATGAAAAGATTCAGTTCTTCTGGCACAAAATGACCAAGAGCCAGCAGTGGCCATATCTGGGACCACATCTTACAGGAATAAAATACATTTGTATTTCCACCGAAGCTGTACTGTTTTTTTCACATGTATATTTGGTGGTGTTGCTGCAGACAAAGGGGAGAGGACAGCTTACATTTCATATCTAAAGTGGAATGCAGAAACATTAACCCTGCAAAACAAAAGGCCACAAAGCTACTTCTATGATTCTAAATCGTGAACCAGTGCAAATGTCTAAGAGAAAACCATCATTTTTCATGAGGTTTTTCCAAAAAAGGCAAAAAGCGCAACTACTTATTTCTGACAATTAAGCAGCTTACAGAGTCTTTGTTCTACTGACACTTAAAAATGCAGTTTTCAATTATTTATACTGTAGTTCAGCACCTAAAACAGTGAGAAGAAGTATAAAGTATGTGTTCTGCGGCACAGGCACCCCTTCCTGAAGGGTTCCATTCATTTGCAGTAGTGTTTCTCGGAGGAGCTGCCACAGGGAGGGGCACACAGGCCTGGATTCTGCCACATCCTGTAATGCCCTATCATCCATTAGCACATCTGATCAGATGTAACATATACATGGTATCAGAGAGGATATTTTTCCTCCAGAGGTGCTGACCTGATTTTTGAACAGCTGGGAAATCAGAAGGTTGTCCATACCCAAGGCATTGCCATGCCAGCAGCTGCAGCGAGGCAAGAAGTCACCATATGAGCACAATTAGGTCAAGAGTTCAACAACTTCATCCAATTCACTGAGGAGGTTTTAATTTAAGGTTCTGAACCCTCTTTGAAGCTGCTGGACCACCATTCCTGGCCCACCAGCTCTGTTGTATGGACAGACACTTTAAGCAGGGCAGCAAGGTAGTGCTAAGACTTTAAACTGCAAGCATGTATGCAAAGTGAGCATACATCGGTCTACATGTCTCAGGTGCTTTTGGAAATGTTACTCAGATTCAAACTGAGGTGTGTAAATAGGTCTAGAGGCAACATTCACACAGAAATTAAACTGATATCAAGCACTATGGTGAAACATAAAAAGATATGCCTAAAAAAATTCAAAAATCCCAGTCCAAGATCCTTCTGGTTTTGTAAAAATGGGTATAAAAATGGCCAGCGATTATAAACCCAAATAGAGATGGGGCAGATATAGTCCAAGCACAGTCCTTTCTGTCCCTCCTGCTTTTCTTCTCAAATAGTCAGTCTGAAGCAGGCTTCTGGATAAATACATTTAGATACTACTGTAGCTATCTGAACAGAGGCAATGTGAGCTCCCTCCACACACTGCTTCCCCAAGTGTTTTAACGTTGTTCTGGAAGAGACGGGCTGTAGATCAGGTTTCATGCCAGTTAGTGACCTAATCAATACAAACAGAGCTAGGACTTAATGCTGAACTCCCAGGGGATTGCAATAATCACCCACAATTACTTACGAAAGCCAATCAATGGCCAGGAGGTTTTATGTGTCGTTTATATACCTTAAATCAAACTTCTAAAATTAAACTTTGATTCCCAGCATGATTAGATGCTGCGGTGCTAAGCAAGACAAAGCACAGGCAAGTGCTGCCTCAGAGGCTGACTGCAAGGAAATCCAAGGATGGAGTCAGGAGAGCACCAGAGACTGGAAACTCACCACCAAGGGGAGGTGCAACAATAGAGTTGACATAGTGGATGAAGAAATAGGTATAAAATCAGTGAAATAAGCCCCTACTCCTATTTTGCCCTTGGTTCCTTCAGCAAATGACATAGGCTACCTTTCAGTGGTCACATGAAAGACAAAGACAGTAGAAGGCGCTCAGTGGTGGGAATTAAAGCGAAGAGAGAGGAGGAAATTTTATTTCATGATTCCATCCTTCTTTCTCATTGTGGGAAAGTCTGCAGAAACTGGAGGTTTACCATTTCAGTCAGGTGTACCACAGAAAATACATTGTGATGGGTGATTAGCAAACTCAGGCTTCCTGTCAAAATGTCCCACGTCCCTCTGTAGCTTTGTTCTGGTTATGACCATTATGTATTTACTACTATTTTTTTATTTTTTTTTTTTAGTATCTGCATACCATAGTTGAATAACTTTGCAGGCAGTGAGATCACAGCTCAAAAAAAGATGGGAAACACGCACATGAGGCTACTCATTGTGCTATTTTTAGTGCTCTGAAGTCCGTGGCATTGAACAATGACTCATAAGGGTAGCAAGCCAGAGAAGCACTTGCAAAGCATATCCAAGCTTGTTTATTCATGTATTTGTTTGCACTGATTCATCACATTCCTCAGTGTAAAACCAATGGGACTCCAGAGGAAGCATGGGGGAGAAATTCTGTTTAGAAAGAGCTTCTCCACCCACCATGCACCCCCAAGGTGGTGGAGATCACATGAGGGATTTGGGAATACACCTCCTTTACCCACTCCTGAAAAGCAGAGTCCCTACACACCGATGAAGCACATTCCCTCTGATGGCAATTCCCTCCCTTAACTCTATCTCCCTTTATCAGCATCCACAACAAGGTACAAGGAGCAACTAAAACAAGCAAATCTTCTTGCTTATTTCAAGTCCTACATTAAAAGTGTTGCCTTTTTCCTCCCCTGTAGTCTGAGATGAGGTTAACTTATGAGGGGTCATGCAATTCTTTTGGAGAGGTTTGGCAAAGGTCAGTTACAAAAGCAAATTATTTTTTCCATGTGATGCAGTGGTGTTATGCACCCAGAATGCTATTAGAATAAGTATGAATAATAATAAGGAATAAGAATATCTGCTTCCCCTGTGAAATTCTTTTTATGACATTAAAAAAGAATTTGTCTGCCCAGGCCTAACCACAGTTTTCTTCGAGCAGGAGGTGAAGATGGGGTTGGTTTTCTCTGCTTACACTGGTTATTTTTGCACAGGGCAGGGCTGATGTCAGCACTGAGAGATTAGATGATAGCTCTATGATTCATATTTAAGGGTGAATAATGCTGAAAGGATTTGGGGAATACCCAGAAATACGGATAAGAGGAAATTACACAAAAGGCACTGGGATCAGGCTCAGAAAGAACAGGGACAGCTGACATCTAAATCTGAATCTGCCTACTGATAGCCAAAAGAACAGGCAAAATGAAAGAGGCATTTGAAAGACTTGGTTTTGCAAGAGGAAAGTGGGCAATGAGGGGAGAGAGGAATGCAAGAAATAATTAGACACTTACAGAGTACAGACTATGTCACTTCTTCCCAAAACTGGCAGCTCTGCTTAAACATTGCAGATTTCCTTTCACACATTTGAGAGCATTAAAAAGCGTGTGGAGTACAAAAGTCTGGCACCACAGGCAGCAGGGAAAAACTGTACAATTGCAATTAAAAATCCCTCTATTTCCATTGATTTTATGGTAAAGTCGGCTATGGCAAATGAAGACTAATCTCCAGAAATAGAGAATATCCAATATATAACAACTATACATAGGAATACTTGCTACTGCAAGTTCATTTCATCTTGCTTGCCTTGACTCTTACCAAGTCCCTCACACAAAACTGTGTAAGGCTGAGAGCTTCTTTTGTTCCAAACCAACTTCCTACCTTACCACACTGTTCCTAAGACACCAAGTTATCTCTAAAACATGCACAAAACTGAAATCATGTCAGATTCTGTTACTGTCCCACAGCCAACATTTTAATACCGTGCTGTTAGTTCTATATTTAAAGTGGTAGCAGTACCTCTTCTGCAAAGTTAGTTTTCTTGTCAAGCATTTCTCGTAATGTCTGAAGGATTTTAATGCAGAGCTTTTCTTCTTTCTCCATTAGCTTCTTTGTATGATTGATCAACCTGAAAGTAAAATATTAAAACTTAAAGAGCATTGCACATTGTTGCTAAGCCATACTACAATGTCTTTATGTAAAAATTGGCCGTCACTATATTTTTCCTCAAGGAAAGGAAGTAAAAGTGGTCAAAAGAAATCATAATTAAAAAGGAAATGGGATTTTCAAGGTGTTGGGAGATTTTTGTGTCAATTTGCATATCTTACCACCCATATAGAAGGCAGAATTCTACATCTACTTTTTATGAGGGCTTCCAGATTAAGATCCAGACTTGCTATTTCATCCTTTATTTAAAGGTAACTTATTTGAACCATTATTTAAAGGTAACCAGTGTTCACCATGCATCTTGCAAACGTTAATAGCTACAACCTTTACACCTTCCAACTTCTATGATGGTTATAATATATTTATGATATGATTAGCAAATGGTATTCAGCCAAAAGGATTTCCAAAAAACCTTACATGGAAGCGTTCAGAAACACAGACATTTGGATGAAGCATAATCATTGTTTATTCCCACCACCACCTGACAAGCCAGAAAACAAGGTACATTTCTGTCTCCAGCTATGAATGTGACAGGAGTTTGGATTTCAGTCAGCTGAAGCTGATACCAGAAGCAGCCTTTCTGTCTTTGTGCAGAACAGATCTGTGCACAGGTCCTTGCACCAGTTCACACATTGCTGGAGAAATGTTTGTGAAAATAGGAAGGGAGGAAATCTGAAGGCCTTGGACAGGTTTGGGTTTTTTTGCATTTTGATGCTGGCTTCGAACAAGAGTTTGGACAGTGGACATGGGGTGGGACAACCTCAAAATTTAATTTTTTTTTTCAATTTTTCCAGACATAAAAAGTATATTGTTATAATGCTACCTCTGCAGAATATGCAAATAGCCAAGGAATCAGGAGAGCTGCCAAATGCATTCATTTCCCCCAAGCTATCTCTGTTTAAATTATAGTTTCTCAAGGGCGGGGAGGGCATCTTACTTGAGGACTAATAAAAAATTTGCAAGACTCTATTCCAATGCACAGACTGCAAATAAAACAACTAATAATTCAAGACCAGATAGGGGTCCCAGTGATATGTATTTTCAAAGAGCTGTTGGCAGTTTAAAATAAAAATATCTATTTGCTGTACCAAAAAAAATCCAACAAAAAACCCACGAGCCTTGAGCAGCCCACTGCTTCATTATGAATTCTTGAAAATTCTACTATGGAAAATCTAAGTTTCTGCTGTAGATTTGGAGAAATGTAATAGTAAAAGTAGCCCATTAAGAAAACAGAAGTAGGTTGAGCCTGCCACAATTTTAACAAGCCACTAACATCCCATTTCTAGCAAGTAAGGCAAGCAACCTCTCTCTCTGTGCTCTCCACACAACAAAACGGCTGAGAAATATAAAATATGGAGCAAAAGACCTCACTTTAAGCTTTCAGCAGTGAACTTGGACACCTGCATGCTTAAATCTCTGCTGAAAACCAGAGGTAAGAGCTGTTGAAAATGTTAAAATCCTGCCATCTTTCCCATAGAAGCAAATAGGCCCCTCTGCACGCCACTTACTTGGACATGAAAGCACCGCATCTTATTCTGGCATCGCTGCCCTCAGGAAACAGGAGCTCTGGGCTGTGCAGCACATCAACCAGCACCGAGAATTCAGCTTGCATCATGGGGGTGAACTGCTGCTCCAAGGAGGACACCACGTCCTGGGGAAGACAGGAAAACATCCATAGCTGCAAGAGAACTACAACATCGCTGTGGAGTCTCACAGTTCGGCGTGATGCACCACTTGACCAGTGTGATGCCCAGCTGCAAGAGCCCTGGGCAACCCAGCTGACTATAAAGCCACCTCAAGCCTTTCTTCATGCCACTCCTCACACAGGGCAAGGGGGAGAAGGTGCCCATTGTTACTGTCTTTCAAATTTCTCCTCTGCAGTATTGCTCACAAAACCTGTGGCAACAGTCAGGATGATACGGTGTGCTGGAAGAACAGTGCTCATCACACAGTTAGTGTGTCACCTCAGGTATTGTGTCCTTGGTGTTTAGGGGCCCTCTATTTGTCTGAGTCCTGCTGTTTTCTCAGGTCATAAACCCCTGACGCTGTTTAGGCTCTACAGGCACAAGGTGATCTCCGTCTCATGGCAATCTCCAGTGACACAAACATGACACAGCAGCTCCTAAAACCTCCAGTGTCTCCTCTGCAGCCAGAACAGAACATGTGGCCATGAAAAGGCAGAAAGGAGATGCTGCTCTGTGGAGCATTTTGAGGAGAACACAACTTGAATATTGTGAGCAGTTTTGGGCACCACAATGTAAGTGTCCAAAGGAGGGACATGGAGATGGTGAAGGGCCTGGAGAGGAAGCCACACAAGGAGCAGCTGAGGGCACTTGGTCTGTTCAGCTGGAGAAGAGGAGCCTGAGGTCAGAGCTCACAGCAGCTCTGCAGCTTCCTCACAAGGGGAAGAGGAGGGGCAGGCCCTGATCTCTGCTCTGTGTGACCAGGGACAGGACCCAGGGAACGACTGGAGCTGTGTCAGGGGAGGGTCAGGGTGGATACCAGGAAAAGGTTCTCCCCCCAGAGGGTGGTGGGGCACTGAACAGGCTCCCCTGGGAATGGTCACAGCCCCAAGGCTGCCAGAGCTCCAGGAGCATTTGGACAACGCTCTCAGGGATGCACAGGGTGAGACTGTTGGGGATTGTCCTGTGCAGGGCAAGGAGCTGGACTCGATGATCCTTGTGGGACCCTTCCAGCTCAGCTCATTCTGTGATACCTCCTGCCCCTCTCTGACTCCTGTAGGAGTTGAATGCCGATCCTGGATCAAAAGGCCTCGCTTTGACCAGACACCAGAGAAGAGCTGAGCCTTTGGCCGCCCCACACAGAAGGGCAGTGGCTCCTCTCATGCAGCACAAAAATGCACTGGGCCTGTCTCTGGGGTTTTCCACATCTGGCACGTGTGAGATAACTGCACTTCCACTGCTGCCCAAGCCATTTGCTATCTCTCTACCTGTAGTTTCTCTATGATATTCCTGTAATCCCAGGCAGGCCCGCCAAGAGCTTCTTTGAAGCGAGGTCCACTGCGGGCTGACATCCTCCACCCCATGGCTGCCCTCTGCACCATGTTGGAGTGACTCTTCATGAACAAGGTGTTCACCTGGCTGTCCAAATCCACTGGAATCGCAATCCCACGGTTCTTTGCTTTAATAGGAAGAAAAAAACCAAGACATTTACAGTGGCAAAAACTTGAAAATCTTACAGAGATCATGGCATGCAAAACCTGTTGAGGTTAAGGGGCAGAGTGATATCGCTTCAACAGGCTTTAAAAATAAGGATCCTAAAAATAAGAACCCTTAAAAATAAGCATACCTAAGTGGTAGAAATCAGCCATAATCCAGTTAAAGAAAGCAAGCTGTACTACTTTAAATGAGATGAGGATAATTTCCAGTATATATTTTCATAGACACAGACATTTATTTTTTAAAACAGAATAATTTTTCTACTAACTTGAAAAAAAATCCAGAGATATTAATTAATAAGAGTAAGAAAAGGAGTATGTGTTATTATTTCCACAGTTAGTTTTACTCTATTCTGAAGCAAATTCTGAAATTTTTCTTTCTAGTGGACATATGCACATTTATCCAATTTATCCCAAGCACTCTCTGTTGCTTTACTGTGTATTTCTCTTGTGAAGACCTTGAGGAACCAAGTGCATACAAATTAAATTTGAAAAAGACTGTCTCCTCTTCTCTCTGGGTTTCCTCTCCTGCTAGGGTTGCTAAACCCTGGATTCCTGGATGGTTCCTGGATGCCACTGCAATATATCCAGTAGTTAATAAACATTTGATAGTCTAACTGATAGTTAAAAAAAATTAACCAATAGCTAAGAAATGCTAATTTTTTTTTTTCTTTTTTAGACTTAAGAGGCAGGAAATGGCAGTAGAGAGAGTATCAGAATAAAAAAAAATGAGGAGAGATTTGCAGGAATTCTTAACAGGGCATCCACTATTAAACTACTATTGCATCCCAAGCTGTTGTTTGAAAGGGAAGTTTGAAAGGCAATGTTAGAAGGTATCTGCCGTCTCCCCCAGTAAAATCTCTGTGTTAGCTGCTCCTCTCCATTCCACTGGAGATCAGAGTGACATTGTTCTCTCGCTCAGCATGAGTAGTCTGAAATTCAACCAATAAACAAGAGTTTGCCCCATCCCTGAAAGTGCTCCAGGCCAGGCTGGATGGGGCTCTGAGCAAGCTGGGATAGTGGAAGGTGTCCCTGCCCATGGCAGGGGGTGGAACTGGATGATCTTTAAGGTCCTTTCCAACCCAGGCCTTTCTGTGAGTCTATGATAAATACAGCAATATCTCTGAAAGATCAGGTCACGTTCCAGTGATTAGGCTCTCTAGTCCATGACATTTCACTTAATTTCCGTAGCACAACTTATGTTTAATAAAAACTTAGAAGTAAAATGGAGCAGTTCTAATCAATTTGTAATAATGACCAATAATATGTAATTTTTCGGTTTTCCTTATTGAAACAAGCTGAATTTTAAAAAACCATTAGCCCAGATTGCAGTTCTGCACAATATTTCTCTGAAGCATTCCTCCACCATTCCACACTAACATGCTTTCCACAGTGGGGGAAGGCATCAAAAATATTCCACCTCTCCCTCCCAGTTCTAAAACACATATAGCTTTAGGTCCTGAACCTGTGAAGTCAGCGGATGCCCTTCTGTCCCCAACAGCCCATGCCTCCAGCCCCACGCGAGGACGTGCAGGCAGAGGCACCACATAGCTCTGATGAATGAAGGCTGCAGTGCTGCCAAGCACAGTGAGTCACAGATCCCAGGCACAAACTTTCTCTTCCCCTCAGGACTAGATTGAAATGACAGCTTTTATTACAAACCTAAATCTGGCTGTGACACCTCAACTCCCAACCTCAGAGACTGTGGCAAGGGCGCTCTGTCAGGGGGACACTCTTCCCTTCGATGGATCCCACAGGTTCAGGTCACCCTCCTCTCTTCCCACTGTGACGGTGGATCTTGATGCAGGACTGGGGCTTCCCCCCATGGATCAGGCTGCTCCATTGGGATGAAAGAGAGTTCTCTAATTCCATTTCTAGTAGGCACTTTCTTTTAAATGGTTGGCCACAGGGAATTTAAAAAAAAAAATCTAGGTTAAGCTGGGAAGACACAAATTGACTTTTCCTTTCCACTCTCCATTTGTTTTGAAGGCAGGTTCCTGATTAACATGTGGAAAATGCCATGTATGGCTGGCCATTATTTCTAATGATTGTTTTTCCATATAATTCGACTGGGCTGTTTTTTAAAACACATTTGCCCTGTTGCTGCCTACTTTACTAGAGAAGTCCATTAAAGTTCTGCCAGTGTGGGTAGGGTGCTGCAGCCTATTAATCCAATTTATTGTGTCCTAATGTCAATCACTGGAATGCTACTGGACAATGCTCACTTCTCAATTAAGTGGAATATATGCAGAATCCTGATATATCGAAGAATAAATTTAGCAATGGGGAGCACACTGTTCAGAGGAAAAGCCAGACTTCTGCAGTCCTATAGATGCCATTTGAAGTTAACAACTTCCATCAGTGTCTGAGGAGCAGTCAAGGACTATGATTGTTCAAAGAGTTGCAGCTAATTAAAACTATCACAAAGAAAACCAGAGAGAGAAAAAAATACTCCTTTGTTTTGAGCAGTTCTTACATGTATAATTCCATTTGTAATTAAGATTTGTATTGGTTGTCAAAGGGCACTGTTGAAGTCTAAGCTATAAACAAAGCCTTTGTCTTCTTATTTCTTTTCAGCTTGTAGAAAGTTTATCTTTCATTTGTTTCACATTTCATTATTTAAAACAACATGAAACATATTTTTACATTTTGGAAAGCTGATGAACAAATGTGAACATAAATATTTATTTTTAATTTAGGTGTTGTAGGCTGCTTTCCTCTTCAAAATGTGTCAATCTCCCTTAAAGTATCAACATGAAATATTTAAAAGCATGTTTATTTTTGTTCCACTTAGAAATACTTTTGGACAGCACTCGAACTTGCAAAGTACGGTTCGAGCCGGTAGACAAAGGAGCCAAGAGGGGGTAAAATTCTGTCTTTCATTTGACTAGTGAACTTGGGGAAAAGCTATGTGGCTGGCTGTACATAAGCATGCAGCAGGATGCTTAACAGGATGGACTCAACGATCCTTGTGGGTCCGTTCCAGCTCAGAATATTGTGTGATTCTGTGATATCTTCAGCATGGGTAAATTCTGCCCTGCAGTGGAGGGCATGTCCCAGGCTTATACGGTGCCCAGTTCCCACCTAGGCCACTGTGCGCAGGGCTAATTACACCCTGAATACACAACACCATTTTGCCAGTGTCAGAGGAGATGGAATTTCTGGAAAATCCTTTAAACTACTAACTCTCAATCCGCTGCTCCCAATTATCTCTCAGCAAGAGAGCCAAGAGTAGCCAAGCAAACGCAACCCGTGGCAATGGTAAGAAACACGGTGCCACAAATTCAGCCAGGTCACAGCAAAATGCTCCATGCTGGATGGTTCTGTGGGCATCCAGTGATCAGCAGCTTTCCTCCTCCTTACTGCTTAAACAGTGAAAAAGTACTCGAAGACTCAGAAGAAAAGGGCACCATGAATGTCAAGAATCAAGCAGGTAAAAATGAAGCTTCTCTCGATGAACGAGCGAGGCTCCAGCGAAGTCCCAGGAGCACAGTCCAGCTGCTCCCAGAGAGGCTGAAATGAGCCCAGGTGTTATTTTGTTAAATTACCTGCATGTAGTTCTCTTCACAGAAGCACAGCAATTGGACCTATTTCAGGAATGCCTCCTGAAGCACCGTTTTTTCACTGTGCTGCTGCCTGAGTCTGAGGACCAATTTAGTCCTAAGGATTTCCAAGAAGTGGCCCTTGCCTGTAATTTTCCTTGGAAGCCCATTCTTCAGAATAATCTATCTTGCCATAAGGAACCTCGCTGTTCTCGCGTTTTCCACCTACTGCTCCCTAATTTTACATTTCACTCCATTAGCTTTTGCAGTATGTACAGAATACACCAGTGTGTGGCGGCTTCACAGCTAATTAACCCTGAAGCATCCCCGGTGTGGGTTTTCAGGGGAACATGCAGACATTTCGTCCCTAAGAGCCCCTCGAGGAGGAGTGTGATGGGCAGTCTGGGTCAGGAAAAAGCCCCAGCTGCACCTGGCTGTGAATCCTTTGCTCTGCTCACAGTTTACACGCCCTGGTAGTCGCAGACAGCTCTATCATGTTTTCCCACACTTCCCAGTTGTCACGTAACGGAGCGATGCATATTTAGTTCAATTAATTTCGTTCCATAAATCAGTCCCTCCAGCTCCTTAATCATTTACTGACTGCTTAACAAATGCATTTGGATGGAGAGACACTAAAGCTAGCGACAGCAAGACTTTTTAAGGGAAATAAAAGCTTTGTGTAGACAAGACAAACCTGCCAATCTTGTACCCTTCACTTGGATGTTTTTTTTCCAACAGAAAATCTACACTAAAATATTTATCAGCCTGTAAAAAGATCATCATTGAGTTTTTCTTGCAATTAGGGAAACACAAACAGTTAAAATAGAATAAAATATGTGTTTTATCTGAAATGTATTCTTCTTGCTGTCAAAAAAGTAACAACAGGATAATTATTTTATTTGAACTAAAAATTGAAAATGAAGGTCTAGCTCTTTATAAAATGGAAAAAAAAATTTAAAATTCAAATGGGAAGTGAAATAAACGTATTTTCAGGACTGAAAAAAAATTGTTATAAGAAAATTAATCTATATGGACATTAAAATACGCATAATAATTCCAAAGAAGCAATAAAATGTGACCTAGATTTTATGTTTAATGTTTCCTATTTGTAATTTGTCAGGGAAAAGTAAAGGGCTTTAGAGGGTATAAAAGCATGGTCAAGAAGAACTAGAGGACAGGGTTTTTTGGATTCTGTACATGGAGATATTGGTGACTTTAAGTTAGGGAATAAATACTCAACTAGAAAGGACTTCACTACACCTTCAGACCATCTGCTGTCTGTTACAGACAACCCATGCTCTTTAATATCTTTGGAAAAATTTATTGAGCCCCATTTAAAATGAAGGCAGCTTATCTGCCATCCCTCCTCCCTCCACTTTCTCTCAGCCCACTGACCAAGGACATCCTTCCAAAGCTGGTTCCAATCCTCTGATTTACAATCTAAATTTATATAGGTTATTTACAACCTAGTGTAATTTATGTCCAGTTGGTTTTGGGTCAGCACTGTCCTTCAGCTTAACCGTATCTGTGACTATTTATCTTCTTAAGTACTTTTAAAGAGCAACAACACAGGTCTGTGTTTTGCTAGGCAAAACACGTGGGGGTTCTGAATTCCCTTCCTGTAACACAGTTCTCCTTTCCCCTGACCACCACAGCAGTGCTTCCTCTGTACCTGTTCCAGCTTTGAACTTAGGAAATAGCAATCTTACAGGGCTCACTTCAGATTCTGTAGGATGGAAACAAGAATTCTCCTTTCACTTCTGCACAACATCCTAGAACATAATCTGATAGTGACTAATGCAGTTTGGCTTGCTAACAGATATTTTTTTTTTTTTTAGGGTCTCCCAAGAGACATAGTGTAACAAAATGCAGGTTCCTATCTAGCACTGTTTACTCATCTGGGAAATTCCAATTATTTCATTATTGGTGGTCACAACACAGGCACAGACAGACCACATCCTTGGGAGAGACACAGTACCAAAGGAAAGATTCAATTTTTAAAAACATGAGGGAGAAAACTAATGGATACTACAGAGACAAGAGTGTAAGACAACTGCATTTGCCCTTGTAACAGAAAACTGATGCTCAGAGGTGAAGATACAAGAATCTCTGCTTAATTAAGAAGCAAAGACAGTTCTTTGCACGGGTCCTGAAGGATTGGTCAGGAAAGACCCTGCTTCAATACCATTTAGGATATGCAATTTAAGATATACAATCTTTGGTTGTGAGGACAGCTGATACTGCCCAGCCTTCCCAGAAAGACAGTAGCTGGTTTAAAATGCAGACTTTGAGACTGGCCTCCACTCTTCTCAACCTTGCAAAGGTCATAAAATGCATAAACTGAAAGTCCTTTGATAATGAATTCATTTGAAATAAATTAAATGGTTAGATGCCTTATTTCCTCTGTTTTCACAAAGGTCTGGGGACCTTTTAAGCATTTTTCATTTGTTGATATTTTACCAGGGAGATGGGAGCTGTTTTGATCATTCATTTTTTGGACTGTATTTTCAAGCAAAAGCTCAGTCCTATGTAATAAAAGAGAAAAGGCAAAAGTGATATATGTATGTATTCATTCTCACCAGTGTGATAACCGGCTTCAGAAATCCGTGTGAACAAGTCACATTTATATATATAAATATATACTTTCACAAGTGTTTCTATTCATGCCAAGCAGCCAAATGTTTCCTGGGCAATAAAAACCTGGTGCATATTGGTATCTGTGTTCCAAACCTCCTGGAGCCACAGAAGGGTCTGCTGAAGAAGAGGAGCAAGCCTCTATGCTTCCTGCTGAACTAGAGGCAGGAAACTGCTGGGAGACAAAGCAGCAAGTGAGGCTTGAAAAGCTTATGCAGTTTTTCCCTGGTGGTGAAGTGGAGTTGAAGTACCAGGGTTATAAGAAATAAGCTTCTGCAACACATCCTTTTGTTGTCCTGGAAGGTAATGCACATTCTTACAGTGCTCATCAGAAAGCAAATATAATGATCTTAAGCTCTTGAGGCAGTGCTTGCATCCACCTGCCAGCAACAAACCAGGAGGCACTGAGCAGAGTGTATGGTGCTTAAACTTGCTCAGAAGTGGGTCTTTTAAAAGTGTGTCATTATATGGATCTTTGATATCTTGGGAAAGCTGTGTATGATCTTTCTTCCTCCTGAGATTCATTTGTAAATCCAGGGCAATGACACACCACCACCAACAACAAAAAATTGTGTTTGTTCTTTCAGCTCTATATTACACTTATTTTCCATCAGAAGTCTGTGGTCCCTGCTGTAAACCTGTCCAATACTCCATCTCTCTGATAAAGGCAAAATCTTTTTAGAGGTTTTTTAAAGCCCTGATGTGAAACATGAAGGCCCTAACATTAAAGCTGTCAGACTCTCGAGTCAGAAGAGCGAAAAAAGGGTCCACATACACAGCCAGCAAAAGAGGCACAAGAAGGCTGCTATGTTTGTATTATGGAAGATGCCTCTGGCTTCTCAAAGTGAAGCATCATTTTGGGCAGAGGAACACCCGACAGAGAAAGGCACCAGGCACCCGCTGCAGTCACAGAAGGGCCTTGGCTGTAAAAACCTCTGGTATCCCCAGCTGGGGCAGTTTTTCCAGATATTTCCACGGAGAAGAGCAGGCCTACTCCATTAACCCAGGACACATTTCCCACCGTGCCTAAAAACACCGAGTATCACCCGCAGTTAAAACCTCCGCTGGCCAGGAAAATTTTGCACAGGGATGTTTGTCAAAAACTTCACTTCAGCCAACTTGCTCTTTGGGGAAATCCCCCTCACCTCTTTCCTTACTCTCCCTTTCTGCACTGTCAAAATGAAACACTCAATAAAAACATGTGGCAATTGTCTAACAGAACACGATTTGACCATGCTGGATATTGCTATTAGTGATGAATCCCCAAACAGTTGTTATGATATGGGCAAGGAAATCAGCAATGGGGATGCTGTGTGCTTTCAGGGAGCTGCTCTGAGGCTGCCAGCCCATGGCACCCCAGGGGTTCCTAGCCTGGCTGTTCCTGCTGCTGCTGGGAGGTCCCAGAGGAGGACACGGAGTGATGCCCTTCACCGGCAGCTCAGCTCTGCTCTGCCACGCCTGAGACTGCCCAAGGCATGGCTGGGGGCCCATGGGTGGGAAGCCAGAGAAGCAAGAAGGAGGTTGGACCCATAGGACAGCCCAAGAGCTTACTTAAAAAAAAAACCAACCAACTGTAATCCATCTCCAGAAAAAAGAAAACAGAATGAAAGGGCTGTAGGGGAGGTAGGAATTAAATTCCACAAATAGGGAAAAAAGTCACATATCTGAAGCAAACTCCAGGCATCAGCCATTCCTGGAGCCCCCAGAAAGAAGAGGCACACAGAAGACTGCCTGCCGAAGCCCACCAGCCCTTTCACGTGCTGGAACACCTGGCATGAAGCTGGATCTGCCATCCCCTCAGGGTGACCCGTGGCTTCCCTGTCAAGCTGCTGTGGGGACAAATTCAGCTTGGCTGTCTCATCAGAATCATAGAATAATTTAGGTTAGAAAAGACCTTTAAGATAAAATCCAAGCAGCAACCTGACAGTGCCACGCCCACCACTACACCAAGTCTCTAAGTGCCACATCTACACGGCTTCTAAATACCTCCAGGGATGATGACTCAACCACTTTCCAGGGCAGCCTGTTCCAGAGCTTGACAACCCTTTCCACAAAGAAATTTTTCCTAACACCCAACCTAAGCCTCCCCTGGTGCAACTTGAGGCCATTTCTTCTTGTCCTAGCACATACTCCTTGGGAGAAGAGAAAGCCCAGTGAGAGCCTGGCCTGACTCATCCGGCAATCAGCAGAGCTGTGGATTGCTGGGATTTGCTGGGAATTTTTCATGCTAGAATCAGCTGTGTGCTGTGGGCACGTAGCCAAATGGAAAATAAACCCACGCTCAGATGTCTCCAAGCAGCCTCATCTTGATGAGATAACACAACGACCTCTCTGAGCTAGAATTTGATTTTAGATGCAGCTCTACAGAAATGAAGACATTGAGCTGTCTACAAGCACACAGAGGGCATGGTTGGTCTCAAACATACTCTCACCTGCCCTACTTCTCTCCATTTCCCCAGACTCCTAAAGGAAGTAATTTATTGATGACTGTTTCCAGAAATGCCAGAGAAGAGCAAGGACGTAAGTGTTAAACACACAAACAAGGATTTGTAGAGATGGAGCTTTATGTGAGACTGTAGTAGCTGTAGCATGAAGGAAATAAAATGTCTTCAACTTCCGAAGTTCTCTTGCCAGATGGATCCATAATTAAATCATTTGCACAACAAATAAAACAATTGAAGGTTGCTAAATTGTTAGGTAACTGCTTATTCACATTCACACAGAAAGTTAATGAGATGTTTTGGCTAAAATGTTAAATGATACTCCCGTAAAGCTATTCCAAAAATCTAAATTTAAAGTTGATTGTTACAGTGCTGCAGATGGCTCTGGGACCCTCTCATATTGTTTTATCATTATTTATTAATACTTTTTAATAAATGTATCAACAACAGAATTTAGCCAATTTCTATGTATCTCTGCCTCTACTCAGCTCTCTTTCACACTGAGCAGAATCTTATTCTACAAGCAATCAGTATCACTGACTTTTGGAAACTACATTGAATTATCCTTTATTCTCTCATAGCAGAAGACTTTAAAATCGTATTTACAGAAATTTAACTTAATGAACTTCTGCTCGTCTTAGCCATGTTCTGGTGAAGAATATTTTTTTAATGTAGGATAAGGAGTTTTAAAAAAATGTATTTGGACAGGGACACCTTTGCTTATGTTGTGATTTAATATCCTAACTTGCTTGATATTCAAAAGGTAAAATCATCAAGAATTTCAACCATCAAATTAAAATTGATGGCTGAAAGCTCAACCATCACTCACTTAGCAAGCTCATCCCTCTGCCCTACGAGTTTCACCCTAACAACCCTATTTGATAGGGCAGATTTGAATGGGTTATAAAAGAAGGAAAAATTTAGCCTCAGAAAGTGGGATTTCTGAAACCACCACTGTCACAATTTCAGGATGGTAGAGTCAAATTAAAAACTGTTAAACCTCAAGTCTGATCTTTAAACACGGAGAGCAATAATCAAAGTAAAACCTGGAACCTACCCACTTCAGCCAAAGTCTTGATACAGGACTCCACTGAGGCTTTCTGCGTTGGGTTTGGCCAGGTACAGTTATAAATTCTAAAAGCAGACTGCAGCAGCTGAATAAAGACAGGCTGGTGTGTCTGAAACAAAAACAAACATGGAATTTTACCTTTAAGGATCTCCTCACAGCTGCCCTAGGGTTTGACACAACATAAACCAAGGGGGTTTTAGCTTGTAAACTCAAGTTATAGCTCCATTAAATTCTCTTTGATCTTTAGGTCTGGCAGGAGCAGAAATCAATGCTGCACCTCTAAAAAGGCCAAATCATGCAGTTTTTCCTCAGATTGCCACTGATATCAAGCAAACACAGTACAGACCAGAAGGACAGAGAAGTCTTCCCCATTCTCAGGCGTGTGTCCCTTCTGTCACAGGACACAGCATTTTCCCTCACACAAAGATTTTTCTGCAAGGATACCCCCTCCAATGAATTCACAAGAGCCAGAAGTAACTCTGACCACATTGAGCTGTCTACTGGTTCAGAGATGTAAGTGATTAAAATGAAGAATAAGTGTTTTAAAGAGGGATTAAGCTGGTAGTCAGTGGCATGAGAGGGGACAGAGAAATTAAAGAGACAGCATTCCTCTGCAGGTAGCAGAAGGCATCTCATTAACGGTCTGAATAACTTATTTGTCTGTGTCTCTTCTGCTTACCTGGAGGCTGGTGCTGTTGTCTGAAAATGGTGAATTGAAGAAGCCACTCACAATGTTCATGACAGGCTCAGTGACATATTTCTCCAGAGATGTGTCTGCGTGTTTACGATCCGTGGTTGTGTTACAAACCTGCAGGGAAGGAGGAGGAAACAGTGAGATTTAGTTCTCCCCAACAAGCAAGCTTCATTATTTTGTACTTATTACAACACATCTGACATTTCTTCTTAATGTAAAAACAAAAGATTTTTATATAGTATCTATCAGAGATAACTACGTTAGAGTTCAAGCTGGATTTGTTATAGCTTATCTTTCTTCTTGGAGGTCCACACTCTCTTTTCAATACTCTTCTCTTCTGAACTAGTTCTTTCTGGCTGCCTGCCTATTCTTTCCCACACCATGAAGAAAAGATCCCCCTAAATCAGCACACTGCATGCCACTTACACATTTAGACAGATTCAAGAAGAAAATGGACCTTTCTTCCCATTGCAGGGCTGGTTGGAAGATGCTTCAGAGACAGATGAGACATAAACAACTGAGGTTAGAAAGATTTCATACAACATTTAGCTTCTCTCAACAATTAATCACCACAACTGGGTGGCAAAGGTGAAGCTCATTTGCAGGAAAAATGTTTAAAAGGAAGGAAAGAAGGGAAACAGCACACTCAATACCAACAGGCTTTAGGATGGTACTGGAAGAGAGGCAGCATTTCTTTGGGGAGCCACGTGGGGAAAATACAGAAGCCAAGCTAAAACAATGAAAGAAGGGAATGGATGATACCAGGACAACTCTGGAGCACAGAAGGATGATTAAATGGTGGGAGGAAGTGGGAAGATTTGTACAAAAGGTTCCTGAAGGCTCCCTTTGGTACGACACTTAAAGTTTGTTGCTGCGTAAAGATGTCACACTTAAAGAAAGGGAAAAATTACTGGGGTGGATTATATCCTTCAGTATTTCCTTTATTTCTCTTCAACACTTGTGAACATCTATACAGAGTCATGTTGACTTTGCACGTGTCAGTGTACACAGTACTGAAAGGAGTCTACAGAGAGCCAAAAACAGTGAGAAAGGCAAGACTGGACAAATAAGTCATACAGACTGTAGTCATACTACCTCTTCAACAGCCTTTAAATAAGCAGTTGTAGTCATGTTTAACAAGAAATGAAGGCGGAGTTGTTTTCTCTTTCACCTACGCAAGCCAGAGACGACTGCAATGTTCTAGGGAAATCTATGCAAAAGCAGAATTTATTTTGTATACAGACTCCAGGGGTAGCCTTTTCATTGCCATCTGTGCATTTAACACGTAATCCCCGACCTGAGTGGTACACACTTACCATTCCATCTCTTCAGGGATGGGGAGTCCAGAGAAGCTGAGTGAATTGCTTAAGGTCACAGGGAAAAGTTGGTGACAGAAGCAGAGAAATAATCCACAGCACATCAATCTCACACAGGGCAAAGATTCTCTCTAATTACACACTGCCACTGTCACGACAAGACAGCAATTTCACCAGGAATGTTTTAAGGAAGTTTACTGACATGACATCCAAAAGCACCTGTGTTCAGGGTGTGATTGAGCTCAGGGGAACACAGAAGCACCTTGGGTCTAGCACACAAGCATTGTCATGTAGTAGGCAGAGGAATAACCAAAGATAACTTGAGACCTAGACAAATGAGGCGTCTTGAGGAGTTTGCTTGTCTGCTTATCTAAAATGTGTCAGATAAACCAGTCATGCCTCCACAGAGTGCATTTTTTATCACCCCAGGAAAGATTTTGGTCCGAGAAGCAACAGTGGCAAAAACAAAACGACAAACTTGTCAGCCCTTCTGTTTTGGGAAAAGTGTGACACCACCACCACCTCCAGTCCTCATGAAGGTAAGTGATTCAGTTAATAATCAAAACTTGTTTAATTTTTTTTAAAAAAAAGAGATCATAGAACTAAAAACCTCTGGAAGTTCTTTTGCTTTTAATTAATGTGCATGCCAATTTTGGCTGGAACCAGTAGCTCTGAGCTCAGCACTTGTAATCCCAGTAGGAAGACAGGGAGCTGTGCAGTGCTAGCACAGTGTATGCAGAAATCACCACAACTAAATTCCAAAAACACTTTTAAGCTTTCCCCTTCAGCTGCCTGAAAAGCAGAGCCACATGTGGGAATGCCACGCTGCTCCAACACCAGTCTGAAAAATTCCCAGCACAGAAGGAATTTGGAAATCCTCTCATTTGTTCTTATCCCTCTGCCCTTTGGGGACTGAAAGATCTTCCTCCGTGGAAGAAAAAAACCTGAAATGCATGAAATGGAGATGAGGATTGAGAAAGCAGTGTTTAAAAACCCCTTAAGAGGCTTTGGGACCAAAACTCACATGAATAATACTTTAAAAATTCTGCAGAGAAAGCCAGGATGACTTTACAGCTGTCAGATCCCGGCTCTTTTCTTTAATCCTGCTCAGACTACAGCTGCTGACTTACACAGGCTGGGCCACACGCAGGAAAGGGACGCCTTTCCTTCAGCAGCACCCACTTTGCTCAGCACAAGGCTGTAAGTCACACCCAGCAGAAAGTAGGTTGGCAGAAGCTGTAGAAACAGGGTGTCTTTGAAAGCGCAACGGCTTTTGGCAAACCCAGTTTATACACGGATCCGCCTCATGCCTGCTTTGCAATGTATCACGTTGTTGAAAGGAAAATGACAGATGGGGCCTAAATATTTCCTTCCTCAATCCAGAAACAGATAAAAAAAAATCAGTTACTTTTTTTTTTTTTTTTTTTTAATATATATCTAAAACAGAAGGAATCCAACCTGAGGATAGCACTCTCTGTCTTTCACCTTGGTGCTCTCCAATAACAGACTCAAAGCTCACAAACTCACCCACTGACAGGCATTTGT
Source organism: Eulacestoma nigropectus (assembly GCA_013397775.1). Taxonomy (NCBI): domain Eukaryota; kingdom Metazoa; phylum Chordata; class Aves; order Passeriformes; genus Eulacestoma; species Eulacestoma nigropectus. The sequence continues at coordinate 511,492 of VZTE01005517.1, read as the reverse complement.
AGCAGCTAAAAGAAAAGCATTTCCCCTTCCCCCACGCAAAAGCATCCCTTTTAGCTCACTGGAACACAGAGGATCAAAGGGCTCTTTTTCTAAATGCTTTGAAAGCTATTGTAACATCTTTCATGAGGCTGACAGCATTCTAACTGTCCTGATAGCTACAGAACGCTGATGCATTTATAACACATGGGCTCTGTCAGGGCCCCAGAGCACCAAATCTGAACAAATACACTCCATAACCTGGAAAATATGGCTATCCATGGCTGGAGAGCAGGACAGGCCAGAGCACTTCTGACACGCTTGCAGGAGAGCAGAATAGACCTGCATTTTGCCATTCGGTGCCAACAGCACCCGCACACAAAATGCAGCATTAATCATTCCCTCTTCACCTCTGACAAGCTGGGGTCTAATTTCTCTCAGGAGAGGGGTATGTGAAAACAAGCTCAGTGGTCACCAGCATCAGGACAAGCCCCCAGCATTTAGCACAGTGCAGTTTGTCTCCAGGCTCATGAGAGGAAACCTGGACAGAGCCCTCTTTCTACTTGTCTGCTTCTAGCCCAAGGGCACAGAAAATTGGCCACGTTCAAGGGCTAGGGAGGAAGGATAGTCTGTTTGGAAAGTCAGGGTCAGGACACATCAGGAAAGGGCAACCCAGAAAGGGAATTAAATAGAAGAAAACACTTCTTGAGGTAAAATCAGTAAGGTTAAAAGTCAGAACGCTCCTCCAAGGATGTTTCTCAATTTTCAACCCAGGTTGTTTTGTCCAGAAGGGCTTTCACTGTGTAACACAACCACAGAGACAAAACAGCAAGAACACAGGCTTTGTAGAGGACTAATTACTGCTGAAAATGGCTACCACCAAAAAAAGAGAACACACAACACAAACATCTCTGCCTTAACCTGCTCCCAGGGAGAAAAAAAAGAAATAAAAAAGAGAAAAAAAAAAGAAAAAAAAAAGAAAAAACCTAACCATTTATAAGGTTTTTGTTTCACAGAGAAATGAACAGTTCCCAGTGCCTATTGTATAGTCTTTGCATTCCTTCTTCTTTTAGCCAGAATTCATTATATTTTCTCCCAATAGGTCTCACAGGAATTATTTTGTGGCACACTATTACTTTTGGGTCAATCTCTGCTGCAGGACCAAACTGAGATTCTTTACCTTTTTTTCTTCATTTCAACAAAATGAAGAATGCAAGGAGTGAGAACTTCAGTATTATAAAATGTAATGGACCATGGACTGGGAAAAACCCAAAAACCTGTGGTTCTACTTCTTAAGCAGAAAGAGCAACACCATTGCTTGCAATTAATATTGTAATTATTTATAATTGCAAGAAGCATTAACCTCCTAGAAAAGGATATATAGTGCAGGCTATACTCATTACATCACACTAGCTTCCCCTCATGGCTCTACTATTGTATTTAATCCCTGTGGAAGTCATAAGATTTCGCTTGTTTCCTGCCTTCAAAATCCCTGGGAAAGGAAGCTTAATTCAACTTGTAACTTAAAATTTAATTCAAGAAGTACTGACACCGTGAGGCTCACTGAGGACCACAGGAATGGCAGGCCTGTGGTACTGACTGTGCCCTGTCACCTTGCAGCTGTAATTTGTATTTGAATCAGTATTCTGAGGGACCACAACTCTACACCTGCCTTTCACATCAGCAATGAGAATGCAGTGACAGGAGAATAAAAGACAAAAACAGAGACTAAAGAAGGAACATGAGCCAAAGAAGATCTCGATCCCTGATGCTCACTATAACAACAGAATAAAGGAAGAGATTACAGATGTGGGGGTTTTTAGTCACCGCCACAATGACATGCAACACACGTTCCCAAAAGATGTACACAGGCTCTCAACCATGTACACACACCCAATTTATTTCTCTGGAACAAAAGAGAAAGGCACATGGGTTCCAAGATGGCCTTTTAGAAAGAGAAGGCTGCTAGTAATTAGCAGGTTAAATGATGATAAAGAACATAGGAATGACTGTTAAACAAACAAACCAACCAACTACACTTATCCTATTGTCAACTTTGAATAAAAATAGTTGACAAAACAAAAGAAGTTCACAAAAAAAAGTTACTGCAGTTAAGTTGTCACCCATGACTATTCTGTAATATTTAACACCTAGTGAAGCTTACCCTTGCCATATCCACAAGGAAGTTCTCAAATAGCTTCCAGATATGGTTACTGGCATAGATTTCTTTCATTTCCACTTCAGTGTCCACGTAACAGTGGTTAACAAAATTAACGTAGGCAATTTTCACCTGCAGGAACAGCAAAAACACAATCATTATAAAATGGAACAGTAAAAACAATTAACGTAATGTTTTCTACCTGCAAAAATACTGAACAGTAAAGATGAACTTTCCAGTACTAAAGAACATTCATAACCATAATAATGCATATGTTTGGTTCTGAAGATTTAGGGAGAAGCAGGGCAACACATGCCTGGACGACCACAGGAAGAAAAATGAAAAGGTTTTGCAAATATCCTTACTCTAATGACAAAACCCCCACAAAACAAACCAATAATGATTCTGGTCTTTAACTGATATTAAGACCAGCAAAGCCTGGCTCCAAAGCCAGGGGCTGTCAAACTGCAGGACACCCCTGCACTTGCCAGTTGACTGCAGTGGGTTGAAGCCTTGTGACAGCCTTGCCAAATATAAAATAAAAAGCCTTTTGCAGAGCTGGGACTGCAGTCCCTATATTTCCACAATCCTAATGCAGCACTTGCATTTGGGATCCAAATGGCAGAGAAAGGTTGTGGAGCACTGGGACTGCAGCAGTGGCAGCACAAGGCTTAGGAGGAGAACTGCAGTTGCACTCCTCTCTGGCATGACAAGTCTGCATGTGCACAGCATAAAAATGCATGTCCAGTGCCCAAAATGTATAGATTAAATATAAACATATGTAAATGCACTGAAAATTTCTTGTCACGGTCAAAGGAGATGAGATAGTTGCATATGTTTAATGCAGTGAAGAGAAAACTCTGATCAGACCTTTAGTTTTCATTTGTTTGGGCTTTTTTTTCTAATTACCATCTGTTGAAATTAATCTTAAGGGGAACTTTTGTGCAAAGCAAACATATTTCTTTTTAGTAATAGGATCATTTGATCACAAGGGCAATTTCCATGGCGCAGAGGGAGTTTTAACTCCTGCAGGCCCCAGTTCTGTTTTTTCAGCCCCATTTTTCCACCAGGTAATATCACAGTCCTAGTTTAGCATGACACGTGCAGAATTGTGTCTTCATATGTATGCAGTGAACAAAAACATTTGCAGGACTGCAATTGAGTTTAACAAAATGAGACTTCACCCAAATTCCCACTGACTTCAGCATGGACAGAATTTTATCCATCATTTCCCAGAAATTCAGGCAGTGGCAAAACACTGGCTTGACCTAACACAGCTGGGTCTTCACAGCTTCAGCCAGAAGTTATGAGAGCATTAAATTCTGACAGTGGCTGGACAAACCCAAAACAAAAAACGGTGTCTGAAAAGCTGACAAACAAAGCATTAAGGACAAGGAATCTTCAGTGGAATAAATACTGTCTGTCCTTTCTCATTATTCACCTTAAGAAGCACCACCCATTTCCAGCCCGTTTCCTGTGCAAATATCCAACTTGTCAGTACATTATAAACAATAAAACATTGTCTGGGTTTCTAAAAACGCTAAGTCTGCTTCCTCCTGCCGTGAATCGTACCTCAGGAATGCAGTCATCATGGGTCACTACCCTCACTATATCATCCAGGGGCAGCAGTGAATTGCACTTGATCTCTGTGTACACATTCTTGCCCTCGGTGCAGGCGGCCAGCAGTTCCACCAGAGTGATGTGATACGCCAAGGGCCCGCTCTCGTCGGCCCGGTCTCGCTCCGAACACATCATCTGCAGCAGGACTGGGAAGGATGCTCTGTCGTTGTAGAATATCAACACGTCTTCCCCGCCATTTATCAGCTGAGAAACAGATCGCAAGGTTTTGAGCACCCTGTGCTGCAATCGTTTTGGATGATTTTAAAGGTCTTCTGCGACCTAAATGATTCTATGATTTTCTTAATTTCTTATTTTAAGTATGCAAAGACTCTCTAGCTAAAACCCAAACAACGAAACAAAATTTACTCTGATGTGGTTTGCCAAATGAACATGTCAAAACAATATCCAAGGCAAACTTCTGCTCTTATCAACATAAGTGCAAATCTGGAATAACTCACCAAGGAATGCACTCATGCAAGGTGAATTTGAAGTTTAATTTCTGTGTAGCTCTGTCTTTACCTAAGACAGCATGCCATCCTTATTATTCCTACCATCTCAATGTTTGTGTGAAGTTAATTAATTATCCTCACCTCCAGCTGGGAGGCCAGGATGCATTTTTGTCCCTGTTTCATAGACAGGCACTTGAGGTGCAGTGAGATTAAATCTTCCAGGCTGCCTCACACAAAAAGCCTATGGCTCACCCAGAATTGAACACAGATTTTCCCTGCCCTTGCTCAGTATTGGAAACAAAGGGAGATTCTTTTCACCCTGTGCAAATTTGGCAGGTGGGTCATGACTTTGCCAGTGTCATGTCAGCACTTCCATTTAACAGAAAACTGGTGTATGTGATAAATATTTGATTCTGCTACAAGTGCTCTGCTCTCAAGAGGATCCAGAGCGGCACTGGATGCTGGCAACCCCATCTCAGCACATCTCACTGAAGAGTTGTGCTCTAACCCTATTTGGAATCCTCTCTCCATCACTGTCCTTTGAAGCACAATCCACTCTCAATGTGGGTGAAAACAAGCTCCCACAAACCCCTCCTAGTACAGAACACACCCTAGCAGCTCAAAAATCGCACTTATTTTGTGAATTAGGCACTTGACCTATTCCAGTCCATACGTGACAGGAAATCTCAGCTTACTCAATTCAAGGGTAGTCATAAAGGTTGCTGGAGCTGCTAAGAAATGGGAAAGCAGCAAGAACAGGAATTAAAATTAGTCTCCCAGAATGAAAAGTCAAGAAACATTTCATTACACTTTCCAGGGTTTCAACACTTCAAATTTTGAATTCACAGCTTTTCTGTTTGTGCTTTCCCCATTTCTTGCTTATTTTTACTTTGACATTTGGCTGGAGTGAATTGTGAATTCAGTCTTTCCTGCAATTCCTATTTCTCATTTATCTTTGGGTTTCTAAAGTATTTCTATACCCATGACTTTTCAGACATTTTCTGGATAATCCACAGTACAGAAAAAAAAAAAAAAAAATTAAAGGGACAAGAGCTTAGGACAAAACAACCCAGCAGCATTTTCTGCCACTAAAGTATATTTTCAGCAAGTTAAGAATTCTATGGAAATATAATAAAGCTGTCCAGTATTAGAGCTGCTGTTGATGCTCTGCAAAATACTACTTCAGAATACTACAGATAATAGAAAACTCTGCTGCCACATTGATCAGGCTCAAAGTAAATTCTGCTTTCCCTTCTGTAATAGTGTTTGCACTGAAAGGCAGGGCTCTTGCAGGAACCTCAGAGCCTGCTTGTAATGAGAAAAAGCGCCCAAAGGAACCTTTCAGTTTGGTAAATATCGTTGCAGACATAGAGACCAAGGAGATGAGAACAAAGGAATCAGCCAGATTGGGGATGCCCAATGTATTTTATGACAGTATTCTCTTGCCATGGTGCTCCTTCATCTGCACGCACTTTCTAGAACATGTAAATATGAGGTTTATCCTTCACTCCCAGTAAACAGGAAAAAGCTACAACATACTTCCTGTGGGTGAAAGAAAAAGCAGGAGGAGCTGAGGCAAGCTGCACAGTCACATTCTATCTTGTCTTGTGGTAAATTGTTTATGTGCCCCATCTGGAGGCACAGGAAAAGCTACACCACTTGTTTAAGGTCACAAAGTACATCTCAGTTGCTTAGAGAGAAACTGTCCGGACTCTGTGGCAAGTTCCAACCATTTGTTCCCTTTAGAGTGAATTGCCATTCAAGTGCCATTCAAGTTTCACAATTAGCATCCTTTTCTAAGAAATCATAATTACTTACCTATAATTTCCTACTTTTTGAAAAACAGATCATTATCTTACCCTGTTTCATCAAAACAGCGTTGCTCCCTCCCCCCAGGAAATTCCTGCAGGACTTATGATGTGAATGCCATATCCAAGTTCATTTCTACTTTTATCATGGAGTCAGCTTGAAAATGTAATATGACAGTTTATCTTTGTGGTGCTATAGGTCAATAGCAAAATATATTTAAATTGAGAAAAAGCTAAAAATTTTGTTTGATGAGGAAAAAAAAACCTCTACAAGAGCCTTTGGTGGAAGCAGAAAAATCTAAAACCACAAAGGCACAAGAAGTGTTTGAATTATGTAAATCAAAGGCTTGTAATTGATATAGCATGTTAAAATACTTCACTCAAATTGAAAAGGTTGAGGTGAATTTCATTAAAGGTTATCCATGTAGGTAGGAGCTTTACTTTCTTAATTAGAAGTTTTTCCTCTTGTTGCTGTGGAATAAAATTTCAGTGGGATTTAGTTTTGTTCATACCACAAAAAACGAAAGCTTATCTCTGATTTCTTTGTGAAGACATCTCTTAAAAAAACCAAACCAAGCCCAAAAAAAAGCACTTTGTATAGCAAATAAAAATGTTCCTTGGACTCTAATCCTACCATGACTTTTCACCATATTCAACTTTACCCACTTATTAATCTCGAGGCACTGTTACCATAATTACAGTTAAATGCACAAGTGTCTGCAACTTGAAGACTTCATTTATCATGCCCGCAATATATCAAATCCTAATTGCAGAGAAAGTCAATTAGGTATTTTCCTAGGAAAGTTATTGGCATAAAGATTTGTCTACAAACCACTTGGTGGAATTTACTGGGTCAGAGTCTGAATCCAGCTAGCTAAAGCTAGAGCAGCTCTACTGACCCTCACAGAAATGCTCTGAAATAAAACAAAACAAAAAAAAAAAAGCAGAAACTAGAATTTAGAATTGCTACATGCTAAAAAAAAGGTCTACAACACTATTTAGACAAATCCATAGAGGTTAGAGCCTCTTATATGGCAAACCCATGCCACAAGAGTGGGTAAAAGTGATCCTAAATTACATTACAGGAAAATGAAGGTTTATGTAACTCTGAGATTTCCATGCTACATCATCTACAAATAGACATCTCTGTATCACCATGCTAACACTCATGTTTTCTTTCTAGTAGTTATACAGATGGCCTTACAAAATTAGATCAAACTCCCAAAAACGTCTGCTAAAATATTCATTATTTGTGATGCCGCTTAAAATTCTAAAGCGAGGATGCCATTATATCTCATTGGTATCAAGAGCAGGAAGAACAGCCTCAAAATGCACGAGTGATTAACATGTGAAGCCTTTGCTTACCTCTGTCATTACCATGTCCTGGCATTTTTTCACATATTTGCCATCTGCTTTCACGATGGTCTGCAGGAATCGCAGGTACTCCACGTGCCGGCCGTGGGTCTCGATGCAGTGCACAAAGTGCTGCACCACCCTCTCACTGATCTCGTTGCACAGGAGGTAATTATTCATGAAGATGTGCCTCATGGTCTCAGCTTCCAGGAGCTGAACAGATCAAAAACAGCCTCATGAGCAGAGCAGATTTGCTTTGAGATTGAGAGAGGCACGGGATTCTCGAGTAGAGGAAAGCTCACTAGTAAAGGGAAACTGGAGAAATCCTTTTCAATGATCGCAGGGTCCAGCTTCCAGTTTTGATGGGATTTCTCCACAATTCCTTATGAGTACAAACAGTCCTAAAGTGGGCATAAACCAAACCTGTGTCCATGTGGAAGGTGAACAAACACACACACTACACTGCTAGAGCACTCTGCAGGGGCTTTGGAATACGAGACACCTGAGACCACACTGGTCCTATTTACCATCAAACTTTGCAATGAGGCCACCAAATGAGATGATGAGCTGCTCTGGCTCTCTCTGGAGCTCACAGAGGAGGCATTTCCAGCAGGCAAATCCCTGCACATGCAGTCTGATCAGTCTCAAAGAGAATGTCTCTTTCCACATTAACTCCAGAGGGAGCCTAGGGCTGCGTATCCACGAGCAGCATGGAACAAGAACAGATCTGGAGCAAGAAGGGATGCTGCTGAGGACACAGCACCCAGACTTTGTGCATTCTTGGGGTTTTTGGTCCAGGTTGGTCCCTTGGACTAAAGGCTCCTGAGGTTCAGGTGTGCTTCTACAGTATATGTGTCTGTTTTGTGTCATCTGAAAGGAATCCACATCAAGTTTGCTCCATAATGTGCACAAATGCACAATAACTGGGATGGATGATCAGGAAATCAGCTTCAAAAGAACAGAAATACAAGTGCAAGCTGGCTCCACACTTGGCACCCAAGTTAAGTGTCAGTGTTGGATGCGATGGAATCCAGGCTCTGGTTCCCACTGTGGTCAGCTCAGAGCTGTTCACTAATGTCACAAAAGAGCATAAATAAAAACCAACGGAACAAATGGTTCCTAATGTGCACAGGCCAGGGTCTGCAATCCTCATACGCACAACTCCTTCTAATAAAAGCATGTTTTGCTCAGTAGATCCACTGAGCAAGTGTCATTCTATAGGAGTATGTCTGTAAACACGCACTCAAATATATACAAAGGGATTGTGATTAAAAGGTGTATTGTAAACACAGTGATTTAACAGAAGGTCAAACTTTAGATTAGTTGGGTCTGATTCTATTGTCACACAAGGTCACAGCAGTCACAGCATCTTCTACCTTGACTTTACAGTCCATCAGTGAGTGAGTCAGGATGAATAAAATCAGAAGCAAGTTCAACACAATGATGTGACACATATTCATAGGTCCTTCCAGTAAACCTCACAGGTTTTTTGGTTTTTGTTTTCCACTTTTAAAATGACAACATTAAAGCCAATGACATAAAAAGCAACACTAAGGGAAATGAGAGAGGAGAGAGGAGGGGAGGCATAATTTAGTGAAATTATTTACGTAGCACTGGGATGTTTCAGCAAACCCAAATTTAATTCCAATTATCATATTCTACTTCAAATGAAATACTTACCCCGGGAGTTAGGAACAAGTTGAGATTTTTGTGGAGGAGAACTTGATTCTGAGGATTTCCTCGACAGAAATTCTGAAGGAAAGTGTGGGCTAGATTCATAACTTCATTCATCTTTTCATCACTCTGCAGGAAGAAAGGACAAACAAAATCAGCTGGTTGTACCTAAACATACTTGTTAAAACCAGACAACATCAATTCGGAACAGGAACATCAGGAACAAACCACTTCTCCTGAGCCTTTATAGGGCAGGAATTCTCCCTCTGGCAAAAGCATCTGATGTAGTTTCCTTCAGAGTCCATTAGCAGCTTACTCTGAATCAGCTTGACCATAGGGAATCACAGGTAGGAGCACAAAATCAAAGCAACATTTCTTCATGTGTGGTTATAATTTACTAGTTTAAAAAAGTGCTAAGGTGCTTGATTTAAATAAAAAACAAAACTAACCAAAAATGTCTCTCTGCATTAATTTTAAGCTTTGGCAAAGGCTTGGCTTTTCTACAGCTACATACAGAAACAGATGTATGTGTGCATGTGTTCATACACATACTCCCACACAAATATATCTCTAGTTTCATTCCCATTTTATATTCCTCTCATGGAGTATTCTAAGTATGATCTAATGAACCACCTGTATGGATAAGCACTATTTTACTGACGACAGCTGAACCCAGTGTCTGTAACATAACACTCAGGAAAGCGTAGCCCAGCAGAGGTTTTACCTCCTCTGAGTGACTCCTAGAAGACCTAGAAAGATGTGCTCTTTCAAAGCCTATCTAGTTCATTCATTTGCATGCTCAATTCCACCAAATCAGTACCAAATAACTTTATCTTGTGAAAAAAATGGCAAGTGGAACTAGGTTAGACATATCCACCACGGAAACAAAGAGCTTATTTCAAATTTGATCTCTGAAAGCTTTTGGTCCTAAGGTTTGCCTACTTCAGGAATGAGTACAGGAATGACAGCGCTGTGACATCCAGGTACCCAAGGCAGTAAACATTAAATTTTCAACAAAACTGTGCAGACAGCCATATTTAAACTGAGCCCAAACTCACTATTCTTAAGGTAGAAAATGACATCATCATTTCATGTTTGTACCACAGCTGACAAATCAGCTTTTAAAAAATATTCCTATTGATTCTTGGGGCCTGCCAAGGCCTTTCCCTTCCTTGAGTTCATGTTCTCTACCACTAAAATTAGGAAAATAACCTTTTCATAGGGAATCTGCAGAAGGTCCAAGACTACCAAGTGGGCGCCCATATTTTTCAGTAAACGCTGCTGTTGATTCCGACATTTTTTATTCTGAACACAAAGTTTGCTGAGTCGAATCAAAATCTATAAATTAAAAAAAAAAGAAACCAAACAAATAAATAAGCATGCAAGCAAGAAAAGAACCAGTCATGTCACACAAAACCAAACAAAGACACTTTCTTTCAAAATAATTACTAAATCTACTAATCAAACAGGTATGTCAAGCAAGTTTCTTGGCAGATATACTAACCTCTTTAACAATATTGTAGTTATTGCTTTTAATGCTGTCTATCTGGGGTTTTTTGGTCCCATCCTGTATTGGGCTCAAAATGTTTGACTCCTGTAATAAAAAACACATGACAAGTGGAGATTTATTGCAATTTCCTGAATACGAACTAATTGCATTTAACAGCAGCAAGTGACAAAGTATTACTGCAGCTCATAAGGAATTGATATAACACAGATAATAAAGAAAGATTCTTTATTCTTTATCCAGTGCTCCAGTGAGTGAAAAGATTTACATTCAAGTCCTTCCTTTGTTTCAAATTTCCAACGTAATTTGAGGCAATTACTCTATGTCTTCATGCTTCTGATCATTCTGAGAGTATGTCCCTAAACCACAGACTAGACACACCAAGGAATTTAAATACTGCGAGAAGATGGACCCAAAGTGTATTTCAGTAGTGATCACATGTTCCAAAAATCTGTTAATACATCTGGAAAGATTACAAAATCTGTGTATGTGAACACAAAAAAGTCTGGAGAAAGAGCTTAAGACAACCTCTGCAGTTAAGCAGGGTGGAGTTCTCAACAGCACAGGAACAAGTAGCATGTGGAAATTAGAGATGTTCCTCCCACGAAGGAGATGCTTCTGCCTGTATCTCTGGATGATGCAGGAAAAGATTTAAAAACAAATAGGAACCATATGTTAAACTGCAGCATCAAGTCATGACGCCGTATGCTCTGGGCCCTGGCTCCTGGAAAGCCCCAGCTGGGTATGATAAATAAGAGAAATCAAGTCAGCAAGGAACTGCCAACACCCACGCACCTTTCCATGCATATCTCTCAATCAAAACAAGGGAGAACATGTACACAAATACTGCAACTAAGAATACTGGCAGTGTTGGGGGCTTTTCTGCTGTCAGCTGTGGTAAACCTTTCTTAACTGGAAACAAAAAAAACCTGAAATACTAGACTTCAGATGCTTAAGTTATAAAGCATGAAGAAAAACTCTAGCAGATCTTGAGACTGACTCACAGTATGACCACAAGGATGTAAACCAGTGTAACAGTATTAAAAAAAAAGAAGAAACAGGTGCACTTCTGAGTTTCATTGTGTCCTCAAACTTCCTACTGTTTTAGAAAAGAGAAATACATTAAAACACACATGTGCACGCCAAGCTGAATGTTTATACATCCTGAAAGCTCTCTCTGAACTTTCTTAGCTGATGGTGAAGTTCAGGAGTTCTATAAATCCCATCTGGTCCTAATTTCCAGTGAGGTAAGAACAGCTGCATTACTTGGCCATGGAAGCTGTTTATAACAGTGTCAGCACTGCTGTTCAGCCATGCTGATCTATGTAACAAGAGTGGATTCTATTTGTTTAGGTTTGTTAGTATGCAGGCTGCCATCTCTCTAGCTGTTTGAATCAATACTTTGGGAGATATTTCAGGCTTTTTGCTATAATTAACCACCCTCCTCCGTTCTGGGATTGTGGGTTAACCAAGATTAATTTACCTGTTAGTTTTATCAGCATTCTTCCTCCATCAAAGTAGTTTTATAATCCATGTGAACTATATGTCTTACCTGGAAGTCCTGATCAGCATTAAACTGCTGAATCTATCCTTTCTCTTAACAAACGAAAAAATTGTTTATTGAACCCATAAGAGTATGCCGGGGATGTAGTTACTAAGAGATAATCACACCACTGGGATCCCAAAGACACTCAGTTGCATATCTGGCCTCGTTATGCCCCATGATAGACATTCTCTGTCACACTTTTCCCCATGGGACAGGCAGGCATAGAGATCTCAGTGAGAAAGGTTCTTACCTGAGTTCCCCACCTTCAGGAAATTTTATTTTCTGAAAGATACTACTTCCTCTAGCCATAAAATTCCTGGAATAACACTCTGCATCAGCTTAGATCCTTTCTTGCTAGCCCCCAGTGGAGACCCAGATTCCAGCATTCACTCGGAGCATTTCCCCACCACTGAATAGTCTCCCTCGTCCCAGCAGGACAGTGGTGCAAGGCCCTTGTCAGTGTCCCCATGGCACAGCTTTGCCCTCCACAGGATGTATTTCCTCACATGACACACGCAGAATTCTCAGTTCACAACCTCAACCTATACATGATGTTTGTTCAGACATTCCCAGAACCAAAGCAAGGTGCCACAGACCAGAAAAGAAAGGAAGTAAGGGAACACCAGGTGCTTACGGGTGCTGAAAGTTTAGACCACTTGAAACCTCGCCAGACTTTCTCAGCAGATGGCCAAGATGAGGAACTCCGTAAGTGCCACATTCCAGCTTCACCTTAAAGTGCTTTCACTGAGCCTGTTTCTCCTCCTCAGAGCTGTGTTTCTGGTGCTACACCACCAAAGCATCCTCCAGGGACAAGACAATAAAAATCACACTTTCCATGGTCTGTGGTATCTACACAGACCCAGAACACCCTTCCTAGAGAGAAGCAAGTGAAGAGGCTTTATCCAATTTCCCCTTCTCAAGCAGGGCTCTTATGTGAGCTCAATTTCAGCATTTCTTCCTCACCCTTCTGGTGTCTCATTTATGTCTAACCTAAGTCCAAATACTATTTCCAACTCTGATCTCCAGTCTCTATCAAGACAGTCCTGCATGGATGTAAGATTTGCCATTTTTCCTGCGGAGAACTCTGGATACATTTATATGAACAAGGCCTTTTTTCTACAAATCCCATTTCTGGAGTCATATGACTTTAAAAAAAATTTAAAAAGGCCCACAGGTTATGATAGTAGGGTGAAAACAATTATCCAGGAAGACTCAGGCAAAAAAAAAAATTGATATTTTTAAACTCTTATGCACATCTTTCAACAGGCTTCATGTGACAACAGAAACGTGGGCTTAACATAAGAGTGTTCTGGAATGTCGTTTAAGTCCTTGTGTGCACTTTAATGTTGTTTGGGAAAAATTAAACACAGGCAAATGAAGCATATTCCCTAAAGACCTAGAGGTTCATCCAGCTCTGAATACCCAGTATCCATTCCAAGGAAGCATGGATCTTATGGGATTTTTATCTGCTTACAGCTAGCCACCTGCTTCACATGTTGTAGATTATGCCCAACATCACACCTCCTACATCTGATATAAGGCCTCAAAGAGAGTACTGACTATCTAATGTTACTTTTTTTGCCAGGTAAAAACACCTCCTCACTGTTAAAGAAGTATTTGGCAGGGGAAAAAAAAAAAAGATGGACAAGTTCCTGAGCTATTGTAACGTGGCAGAGCCCTCAGGGAATTACGAGCAGATGATCTAACCAGCAGATTACATATTACTGCTCTGATACAATAATCTCTCTGATCTGCCAGAGATAATATTGTGCATCTACTGAAGCACTGCTAATCCATGCAGACTCACAGGTGCCTCATAGGAAAAAAACACTCAAAATATCCCATTGAGAGATGCCTCTGTTTCAAACACATTCTTTTGCCCCCTTTTCCTGGAGTCTCCTTGCTATCAGGGCTACCCATAGGAATAAATTACACTTTAAAAATGTATTATAGCTAAAAAACTTTGTAATCCTGCTGCAATTCTGTTTGCTGCTTCCCCATTACCTTTTCAATTCATTAAATACATAAAGGAGCATTTTCTTTCCTACTAGGGCACTGCTTGAGGAAAGAAAGAAGGAAATACCACATACTTAAGCTCCAACTCCAGATTCCTCCCTAGTTTTGACACCACTGAAGATGTGGTGTCAGAACATCAGCTAAGATAGATCAGAGAAAGAGTAGGACCTACACTGTTGCAAGAATTTGGGATTCTTCCTTGAAGTGTTGGATTTACCCCTGCAAGAAGCCACCAACAATCTGCTTTCCCATCTAAAAGGCCACGTGTGTGTCACAGATATTTGCAAGCATCCTCTCTCTTCTCCATGGCTCCAGCTTTTTCCTAATGTGTGGCCTTCACAACGCTGCATAAACTCTACTTGGCTTTCTACTTCCCTGGTGGCTTCCTTACCCATCTTTCTTGACATCAGGAAAGAGAACAAGGAAAATGCTGTGTCAGAAATCACAGTTGTTGATCTCTCCTCACCTCCTCTGATGAAAATGGGAAGTGGGAATAAATATTGGTGGGAAAGCCTGCTCTATCTACTCTTATGCCACAAACCTCAATCACAGGAACAGTTTGTGTTTTCTTAAAAGCTCATGCTGGAATTAAAAGATTACATGGTGACCTCAGTTTGCACTGAAAAGCAAAATTTTAAAAATCCAAAAAATGAAATTAAAAAAAAATAATAAAAAAAAGAGGTCTTCATGGGCCTAGATTCAAGTTCTACATCAAGTCAAGAGTATATCCTGAGAAAGTGGTATGACAAGGGCCAAAGAAACCAAAACATTAGTTCACCTACAAAATCTCAACATTCTTAGGTCATGTTTGGTGAAGAGTGGAATTACTTGTGATGCTTGAAAACATGGGTTTGATTGTGCTCCTCTCCCTTAGCTGCAGGACACTGTCTACTCCTCTTTTCTTCCAGCAAGTCAACCCAACTGCCAGCACACAACTCCCAGATTATTTCCAGAGTGCTGCTGCACACTGTGGCTTGCATCCAGAAAGGAAGGCAGCTCTGTGACATAAGAATGCAGTTACTGAAAGCAGCAGGAGAGAATATTGAACACACTGATAACAGAGGTGTTATTTCCTTTTCTGTCAGTTCCTAAAGCTCAGCCAGAATACTTTGCATTCTCGCTTTGCCACTTTGCTTAACCAGACCACGATTTTGTAGTTGTTCATTAAACTACCTACCAATATTGAAAGAATTCTGACAGCAAAGGCTTTAAACCCACCTCCATTGGCTCTTCTCCCCCTTTGGTTTGATTGTCGCCCACCTCTCCACTCTCATAATTGCTGCTCTTCTCAACCCACAGTTCGGATTTTTCTACAGTCAGACGTAGCTGATCAAGATCAGCCTTGATTTGCTTATAGTTATCCACATCTTGATTGGACACCAGCAACTGAACCTGGAAATGGAGAAAATTGTAAAGCTATTACAGCAGTAGCACCAGCACTTATGGCTGGGTAATTTGCCTGACAGTTCCCATTCTAAGCCTCTCTCTTCAGGTGCTTTGTGCAACCTTCCCTATGCAATTGAAACATGGCACACACAGGCTTTTAGTCCCTATTCATCAAAAACCTTCAACAGAGCCAGAGGCTGTAGTTGCACAAAACAGGATAGTTACAACATTCACAACATCCTTTCACCTTCTTGAATACACTGCAAAACATTTTCAGCACAGGAGATTTACAGGCTCTTGAGTTCTGTGCGGAGTGAGCTCTGATGCACTGATTATGATGCTCATGGTATTAAGACAGTTACATGCTATTAAAGCAATAGTTAGAAACAGCTGATGCTTCAGTACTGTACTTCAGAAGAAAAACGAAAAAAAAAAAGGATGGTATGACAAGGGATATGGGCATCCAAAGAAAAGTCAGAATGGCCAGCAATTTTAATAATCTCCTACACCACCATAATCAAATATTGAAAAATAACAGACTTTAACACTGTTAGGACAGCTTAGAAAAACTTCTCTGAATATAGCTGACAAACTGACTTTCAGGTTCATGGAATTTCTCACTGTCTGCGTGGCTGCCACTTATTAAGATTAACCTCATTTTTTCCTTTTTCTGTACTGCTCAAATTATCTGGGTTTTTTTCACTGTTATGTGTAGTTCTTGATTTAGCATGACCTACACATTTTCTTTCTTTGTAACACTCTCTGTTCTCCCAAGATTATTAATGAAGATAATATTCCAAAAAACTAACAGCAATCTTTACAGCAAATTAATAAACACTATTAAGAAATCATACTCATGTAAAAGATTAAGGCCACTGACAACACTGATAGGGATGTTCTTTTTAAAACCACACCACATCCAGGCAAATATTCACTATTTTGTAATATAAAGTTTTCATCATAATCATCTCTCATGGCTTGGCAAAACCTTGTTATTTTACAGAATTTATGAATGCTGCTCAACTGCAGGCATTCTTATTCCATGTGCTCTACAGTCTTTTTTGTTTATTTCTCAATTAGCCTTCTCCATCCTTCACCAAAACACATTAAGCAACTCAGTCCTTGCTTACCTGGGAATAACAGCTATTTATGCAACTAACCAGCACAGCCTAACTTTAAATACCTGGTGGGAGGCCATTATGCTGCACAACAAAAACATTAAACAAAAGCTTTTCAGGTCGTTATCATTCATCTGTTTGCACAGGAGAGAAACCTCCCCATCTTACATAACCATGAGCCAACACGCTACCGAGCTTCTGAAATAAGCATCAGATGGTCTTATCAACATATGTTATAAAGGGTTACGTAACAGAGGCATCTCTGTCATGCAGCCCCATGACATCAGATCTCCCCATCCTAATCCACAGACACATGGAGCCTGCACATGCACCAGAGGGAAAGAATAAAAGCTGGAAACAGGCTTGGCTCTATCCCTGCCTTCCTGCTATTTGGGCATAGCCGTATCAGGCAGGGGAGCCCCGTGCAAAGACACCTGAATTAGAATTAGAAGCACCAGGTGAATAACAAAATAACAACACCCCGCCTAAGTGGCCCTGAAGACAGGAAAGTCACACTGCTGACACGGGGACACTACTTGCCAAACAAGAGGCACTGGCTCTGTCCCTGAGGGATCACTGTGAGAGGCTCACCACGGACATATGTTTTCCCTAATGGATGCAGTGCCAGAAACAACCATTTCTGGGGGCACAGAACTATAATATACACCAGCACATATGGCCAAAGAAGTCTGCTGATACTGGGCCTCTATGGAAATTACACAGTCATTCAACAAACAGCAATTTAAGTAGCAGAGCAGTCTTTGGAAAGGCTCCCTGCATTCAGTTTCCTGGGATAACACTCAGCCCATCCATACCTGTTTGAATGCTTGCAGAACTTCTGCTCTCTGGCTGAAGTGCTTGAATAGCAGGTGCAGAGCCCCTGAGAGCAATGGGGGGTAGTCGTGCATGATGAGGTGAATGAGGACCCGTAAAAAAGTTCTGCCCCCTTCATCGTCAAGCTGAACTGCATTCTTCTCCTTTCTGCAACAGAAATGGGGAAAAAAGGACCAAATAAAGTAAAGTATTTAAGAAAAAATAAAAGCTTTTGAGATAAATGTGCCTCTACACACAATCTTTGCTCCACAGAGCTCTTAAAATCAAATCAAATATGCTGCAGGAAGGAAATTATAAATATGACTTTAATATATTTTAAAAGGCCTTCTATCCTACAGTTACATGCTGTTGCAGCAATCTTGTAGCAGAATGGACACTATGGGGCAGAAGTAAGTATCTATGAAATGTGTCAAACACTGTGATTAAAATCTATATTGCAAAAGCATTCACTTATGTCGTGGATAAGTTGAGCCTGGCTCATCCCCAATCCCAATTAAATGAAGTAAACTGCATTTCATCAGAGATTAATTTGACCCTTTCCTTTTCACTCCTTCCCTTTTCAGCTATTAAAATTCCACTTAAGAAAAAATAAGATCAAAAATAGCAAGAATTGCCAAAAGCACCATATTTCTGGACTCATATTCATAAAGTGGAACGGCAGAAAGCAGACTTACACTTAACATATCAAAGCAGAAATAATGTTTCCAAGAAACCATTCGGTCTCTCCGTTCACTTTAGAGATGCAGATGCCAAGGGCTGTGTGTTGGTTTACATTATGGGAGTTCAGGAGAGGCCTGGAGGCATTGCTTGCGCTGGTAAAGATTGAGAATGCATGAGGGACTGAGAGAGGAAAGATCACAGTGCCCTCATTGCGGATCCTTCCCCTTAGCTCCAAGAAAAAACTTTAAAGTCTATGGCCTTGTCTAAATGGAATTAATTTTTACTGGTATAATTATAATTATACCCATAAAATTAAACCAATATAGTGATAATGGTAATAATTCTCCAGTGTGAGTGTTTTCCATGGGGTTTTTTTCATTTGTTCACAGTGTAGCTGAAATCCCTTCCAAAACTCTGCAAGCATAACTTGTGATCTACAGGCCTCTGGTGGTCCCGGAGATGATGGCAAGTGGTCCACTCCTGATCTGAGGAGTCACAGGAGAGATTACTGTTGACATGATTTTCCCAGTGAGTTTGAACACCAAGCGCAATGACAGCAGGTCGTGTGGTCTACGAGAAATATTGAGGGTCAACAGCAAGCTGCTGATATAGGAAATTTGGGGCTGTAGCCATAAGGCACGCCAGAAAAAAGAGTCTTTTTTTAGCACCCATGTGAGGCATTATAAGATAAACAGAAAATTAGTGTGGTTTAGCCCAATACACCTGTACACCATTCCCCAGCTGCCTTTGGGAACATGACAAAAACTTTCTACCAACTCTCTTACAACTAAGAGGGTGGTCATTGCCGATCCCACTGCCATCTAGGCCAGCTGGGCTGTTTGCTTGATTGAAATCCAGGCCTTTCCTGGCATGTTTCTATTCAAGCACGGCTTATGCAATAACAAGCAGGCAAAGGAAGAGAAAGGGCTACGAAAATAAGCACAGAATAAACAGAGATTGTCCGTGAGAAATAGCGAAGTGAAAAAAAGATATATAAATATACATAGAGGTAAAACTTCAGAGAATATACCTGCCAGCAAACATGGTTTCAGCCTGAGCTGCAATTTCATCTATGTCAGGAACAATTGCTGGGAAAAAAATCAGAAGAAAAATTTTTTTAAAAAAAGGAAAAAAAAGCAAGCCAGTGATCATTGTTTAATCTGCACAGCAAAATGGAATTCTGTTCCTCTTTAGAGCAGATGATATCAAGTAAAGGTCTAACTAGTCATTCCCCAACTACGCAAAATTTGCTTTCTGCAAGAGTAGCAGAGAACAAACAAGACATGGGGCAGAGTTAAATTGTGTATTACTATTCCTGAGGAAGAGAATTGTAGTGATGAACCAAAGCCACATGGTGCTAGGAGCTCTACTAGCACCAGCAGTGACCCACAAATGACACAGATTATCAAACTCTTACATTTTTTGTTACATGAGCCAATCCCAGCAAAGCATATACATGAACTTTAGAATATTTACCATAAACCAAATTATTTCCCACACCGTCATTTTGCTTTAGAATGGCTTTCATATAACTTAAGACTTTAGTACCCCTGTATTATACATGTGCCTACCTCCAACTAGAGCAATTCTCCCCTACTTGCAGGTGTTCACACAGACCTTTTGAGCACTTCTGTGTGCATGGGAAGGCTCCCTGGAAAGCCAAATCATTCCTGTACCCTGTTCACCTCACTTAAACCTGTCCTCATCCATCCTCATTCTCCATTTGCCACCATGCAGTATTTTGGGAAGAGCACAAATAAAAGAACAAAATATCATGGGGAAAAAGGAATCACTTTTTCGTTAGAGGAGGACAGGCCAGCAAAAAAAAAAAAAATTGTGGAATTCCTTAAATTTTCACAAGCTTTTCAACTTGCAGCAGCCTGTGTCTTTCTGCTGCAGTTAAGCTCAGTGTTTGCAGTCACCTACCCAGAATTACTTTGCATTGAAAGGAAATAGCAAGGTTTACCTGAGGCAGTCCCTGGCGTGTCAGGTGGGGATGATGTAGAGCAATCAACGTTTTCAGTGTTTTCCCCAAACTCTCTCTTATAGATAGACAGCATGTAGGATATTCTGTAGTCCAGTCTAACACTAAGAATAAACTACAAGAAAAAAAGCAGTGAAGTAAATTAATTTAAATCCACTATGAAAAAACAATCCATTATATTCACCAGTTCTCTGTGGTTTCTTTCTTTACCCTGCCCATCCTGAGACATGTTGAACTATGGATTGCAGAGTACCACTGGCTGTGTCCAGGGGCTCCAACACGCTGCCTTGTCCTCACTGCCTGAGAGCCAGATCAGAACCTTCAAACCCATGCAGACACCAATTATTTCACATTTCAGCTGGACTTCCAATGGCCCATGAGGGCAAGGAGTGGGGTGGGATAGAAAGCAAGCACAACAGGCTCAAGGCTCAGCCGCAGATGCCTGACAAATGCTCTTTTGTTCCTCAGGTGTGAAACTGGAAACTCATACAGGAAAAATCCTAATTCAGAGCTGAAAGTGCTGCTTTTATATTGGAATAGTGAGGAAAATAACTAGGCTGGAAGCATTAGTATCAAATTAAGGGCTGACACTTATACACACGGATGCTTCTTACCCACAGGAAATGCAAGCACATAATCAAACAACTTTAAGATCATTTAACATACTTTACGACCAGTGGGGATGAAAGACATATGCTGAGTTTCCAAGGCTGAGGTGACAGGTGATCTAAAAGGTGACTTAGCAAATGGTGGCAACCTGTTTCTTTGATCTACAGCTAAAGCCAAATATGCTTCCCAGACCCACTGTAATAAGATTTGTCTATTTTGGTTCCATGATTAAGTTACCCCAGAATTGTACAAGCAAGATTTTTAAAAATAAAAATTTCCCAAGTCCATGCACAGTTGACTAAGTCTATCAGACCATCTGTTTAATTCTGGCTGAGGGCAGAATAGAAATCACAAGTTAAGAAGTCTTTACTTAAAGCAATAGGAAGATATGTTGAGAATTAAATTACTATAAACTGAAGTATTTCTGAGAATAGAATAGCTTTAATCACCATTGTACTTGTTATGCATGTTAGTACAATAATTCTAAAATATTCTTACTCGCCTTTGAGACTAATAACACAGTAATGAAAGGTAACATGATTTAAATTAATCCTTCTTCATTTCATTTTAAATGAAACTGAATTATTTTGTATTTCTTGTGGGCTAGGATCATATACATGCACATTTACTGTGATTCACCCAGCACATGATAACTTGGTTATCTGAAGTAATTTGACCATGTGACTAATCCTTTAATAACAAACCACAGATTAAGTAAGAAATTAGGATTAAGTGCTCTTCAGTCCTGAGTGCTCTTGCACTGAATGTGCTGTGAAAAAGGAAAGGATGAGACAAAATGTGATTCCCTCAGGGAATACACAGGACGAGGTCCTGGAATCATTCTCCTAAGCATCAACCAGTAAAGCAGAACAGTATGGAGAGAAATTCAGCCATAGAAACAAAGGAAAATGAGAAGCAATACACATGAATGGTGGTATTTAGGTCATATAACTTCATAACACTCTGTCTTTCACTGTAAGTTTTAAACTAAAGGAGGCCTGGAACCAAAGAATGCAGTATTGAGTATATTCTAACAATTGATAGCCTTTCAGATGACAAGTAATTAGAGTCATCTAAATCATTTATGAGCAGTCAGAACAAATGGAATCCTTCAAAAGTGACATTGGTACCAACAATTTAGAATTTATCCAGAGAATTTATAGAAAACACTGAAACGTTCCTTCAGGGCCTAAGCATTGCGGAAACTGGGATTCAATACACAGAGCAAGCATGTGCCACTTCATTAACAGCGCAAAGTGAAAACTGCATCTCAGGAGGCAGGCTGGTGTCACACAGCTTCTCAGGTCAGCTGGGAGAAAATCCCAGCAGCCCACAGACTGTTCTCAGCCCAACAGTGGAAACCTGAAATGCATTAAATGCACCTCAAAAGTGCGCAGCCTCGCACAACTTCAGTGGGGCCAGGGCCAATT
Source organism: Eulacestoma nigropectus (assembly GCA_013397775.1). NCBI lineage: Eukaryota > Metazoa > Chordata > Aves > Passeriformes > Eulacestoma > Eulacestoma nigropectus. Next base: position 489,364 of record VZTE01005517.1, on the reverse strand, counting down.
CTGCCCTTCATCCAGCTACTGCAACAGAGGGGTCAAATGCTTAAATCAAGCAACCACCCCAGTGTAAAATTAATGTGGAAGAAACTGGAAACAGACAAGCTATGTTCAGGAAACATTAGTGAAGAAGGTTAGAGGACAAGTTCTGTCATTGCACAGTTACAGTGAGAAAGTTTCTGCAGCATCCCATTCCTTCAAAGGTGAAGTTGGTACAACAGGGTGAGGACCACAACTGTACACACAGAGGAGTATCCTTCCTCATATCAAAGAGTTATTTCTACAATGAGCAGCCCAGCCTTTGGGCCAGTACATTCTTACTGTAGGTAACAGAACTGGCCACTATGTGAGTAAAGAACTGTGAAATGACTGCTGTGTAATATGCCACCCCTCATTATTACCTGCAAAATCTCAATGATTTTCAATTTGGTGTCCATTACGATCACATCTTCACTGTCTGCACTGCTGGCTTGCTTGCTTGGGTGAATGCTTGGCTGGATGTCAGGGGTACTTATGGGAAATACAGACCCTCTGCTCAGCACCATTTGGGTCATCATCTCTCCTACCCCATGGATGGTCCTCATGACGTTGTTCCCTGTGCATTGAACAAAAACACAGACATATTTGCCAGGAGTAAAGCATGTTTACAAAGCTAGATATCACACATACCCCATGTTGTCAAACCCCTTTCCAGTCTCACGAGGCATATTGAAAAAGAAGCCCTCAGTTCTTGATTTCATTCAAATTACCCAATTAGGCAGAAATTTTCTACGCTGATTTTCCAAGATATCATTTCTTACAGGTCAACAGATGGTAAATACGCCAAAATATTTCCAGAGTTCTGCTAACATGCTCAACAAATGACAAAAAGTAGAGCTAAAGAAATCTCACCCATTCCTTTGCCTGAAGGTGTATTATCCACATCTAAGACGATTTCTTAAAGAGGTTTGTTTAACCTGTTTTTAAGAATATTTGCAAACTGAGTGTTGCATATCCAGTATTATAGAGCATCCCTGGGCAAGTAATCCCAGTACCTGACTGTGCTTATCATTAGAAAAATTTTATTGGCATTTTATTAATACCATCTATTGGTGCAATTTGCAGACACATAGGAGGAGTTTTAGATGTCACATTGAAAGAGAGTAAAGAGATGAGGCTGTGCCAGTCTGATCAGTCTCTTTGTGTGGTTCAAATGACAGGCCACAACCCAAACCCAACTGACACAACCAGCCAACCATCCCCCTTCAAAAAAAAGTCCCAGGAGAATGCCAGGCTTGAAGGCTGTCCTGAAGGTCAAACTGGTATCTGTAATCACAGTGCCCTTTGTAAGTTATTCATGAGGGAAAAATATTATTTTACACTTATGTGGTAAAACCTTTGTCCAGTTTGGTTGCAATGGTACCAATCACTGCAAAATCTACCAAGAAATGCCATCTGTTCCCACAGATTATACTGGTCTTTATAGTGGATTTTGATGGGAAAAGCATCTCAGTGAATCAATGACTTCCTTGCAAAGGTGGGGACAAGAAAGCATGAGTATATCGTGCTACCTACCTACACGAATTAGTTTCCTTTCTTGCAAAGCACAGATAGGAATGAATGGAGGAAAGGAAAGGAATGACAGCATCTCTTCACAGGAAGAGTGCCAAAACCTAGACTACACTAAAGGCAAAGAAAAGAGTGAAGGGAACATAGCTTTGCTGAGAGAAGCCTGAATAGTTCAGGCTATTAAGTACACTTTAGTCACCATGCCACGGCCAAGCTTTACTCACACTGAAGAGACCCTCTTCCCAAATAATCTGCTGTAAAAAGCCAAGGCTGGATTTTATTTTGTTGGCAAAATCCTCCTCTTATTCCCCTCTTTCTTCAATCCATATAGCTCAACTACTGCGTGTAGGGAGAGAGGATGCCTTCAGCCCTGACTTTAAAAGGGAAACATACAAAGAGCTTGCTTTTTCAAAGTGAATGAGGCAGATTAGTGTCAGGTTTGAGGTCCCATTCCGCATCTGGTCTGATGTGCAACCACTCTGAATCGGTCTTTTGAAAATAATACTTCAAGTCCCTACAAAAGAGAGGGAAAAAATGTACTTCTGATTTTGCATGATGTTAGGGAAAAAAACCTAGAAGTCAAACTACGGGCTGGATCCTCACATAAGGCAGGCACAGAAAGTTCTAACTGCTTACACAGGCATAAAGCAAATAAAACCATCACAAATACCCTTTGTGACACAAAATGAAAATGGTGTGTTTTCCTTTCAAATCAAGTAAAATAACATAGGTAATAACATAGGAAGGGTATCTTTCTCCCACTCCCCAACTCCTTTCTCCCAGTGTGCTAAACAAGCATTTGCATTGACCACCACTCAGTGCACCTGTGCAAAGCTACAGTACCACATGGAGGACCTTCAACCCTGAAAGCACCTTCAGTAAAACTGGCATTTTGCGTCTTCTTCATCTTCAAACCATCATATAAATGACATCATCCATTTCACTCTGTCCTTAATGCTGACAGATAAGCCCACCACAAGACCTGTAGTTTGGGCAGCTGCATCATGGCCTGTAATACCCCTGCCATACATTTCAGTTGAGAAGTTATCATCATCTCTCACAACATTGTTTCAAAATCCCTTTTGCTCAGTTGTGCAGAGGGAAATACAAATAGAGGGCATTTGGAAAGCTCAGGAATTCTTTAAAAAACAACTTCAGTCAATGGGGTTAATGATAAGGAAACCACTTAGGTCTAAGACAAGTCCAGAAGATATTCTTCTCAAAAATGAGATACAACTGCAGTTTGTCCCAAATGAGGCAGAAGAATTCCACTTCATCTTGAAAAGTTCCTGCTCACCCTTCAAGACTGAAGTCTACTCAGCGTAAAGCTAATAAAAAAGTTACTTAGTGTCTTTTGGACAAGAAATCAGACAACGTCTTGGGTGGACCTCATGTTCTTGGAGAAAGAAAGCTGGGATTTTGCCTAGACCATATCTTGCTTATTTCTCTGCTATTACTGGGGTGCTTCACAGGCATGGCAGGCGATGGGATTCAACTCCTTCCATGAAAAAGGAATTAGTCACTGTCTCTGCATTTCAGGATGACCTCCGCAAATGAATAGATCACTTTTTCCACCTCTAGGAAGGACAGTGAGAGGCCTGCAATAGCAGAGACTGTGAGGCACTTGGTTAATGTGATACTGGAGCCTAGAAAAGCATCTAGGAAATAAAAAGAAATTAGGTGACTGCTGTCCTATCCTGTTACCCACAGAACACCAGTGGTCAAAGCTGCCACAAACCAGTGAGAGGCAGCTATGAAGCTGCTTCCCAACAGCATCAATAATGAGGATAAACCCTCTGTCCACAACATTCCTTCACTATTGACCTTCACGCAACTGATCTCAAAAGACAGAGGCAGGAAAGCGAAGGAGGATTAAGGTGGTACTTATTATCCCTGCCATTTCAAACAGCATTTCATTAATGCATAGGAAAGGATTTTAGTAAGAGAAAAGTCTACGTAATCCAGTTCAGTATTTACAGCTGAAATGGGTAGTGATTCAATACTGCATTATTTCTGTCAATAACAGCAGGGAGACAAGATGTCATCTTGGAAAACTTTTTAACCAACTGCCTGATGCTGACTAAACTTTTCAGTTAATTCAGAGTAGGCTTGGGGAGAACACTCCCAGACTTAAAGTGCTGCAGCAACTGGAGCAATTCAGGATTTCTTTTCAGGAAAGATATTTCAACAGCTATGTTTTGCAGGGTGCTGATGAAATGCAACCCCCTCCAAGGAGCAGACAGCAGTCAAGCAGCACATTCATGGATGGCAGTGAAGCAGCTGATGTGTCTCAACACTGAGAGGAGCTGCTCTACTTTGTGAAAGAAGCCATGGGGATCTTTCATGTACATAAGGAGTGGGCAGCAGCTTCTCTTCCAAAAGTTCCCCTAGTAATCAGCACTGGTGATGCTCAGTGTTGTGTATCCAGCCTTGGAAGCCTGGACTGTGCTAAGCATGAATTTAAATCTGTCACTCACAAGCACGAGGGGCCAGCAGCAGTCTTGCTTGAACACAGTTATCTCAGCAGGGAAGGGTGTGCTTCCCTGAGGTAAGGCATGCAGGAAGGTTACTGTGGCTTAAAAATGGACTGGCTCTCTGTCAGCTAAGCCTGCAACAATGCAAGACAAAATACACTGGCTCAATAAAAGAGATTTAAGTTCTTAGTACATGTGCACACAATGACTAAAATAAGGGAGCTCTGATCTTAGTCACATCTCCAAAGTGCTTCCTGAATACCAATGACCAAGGAAAAAGTAACTTACTGCCTCAGCTAGTTAACTGAGCTAAATCAGGAGAGAGAAAAAGTAGATGTGAACCCTGATTACTTTTATGTGCACTTTACCAGAGATAAGTGAAGAGAAGCCTGAGCTGTGCCTCCATATGGTACTGCCACCCTTAACCTGCTGACCTCATCTTTGGCTGTTTTCTTTGAGGTCAGGGTACTAACGTTTATATATGGCTGTGAAGCGTGGCAGGGAGAGAACAGTCCTTGCAATGTTGTGAGGTGCTAATGTGTGCAACCAACCACTTCTCTCAGCAGCAAACTGCTGCAGAAGCGCTCAGAGCCGTGACCGACCAACAGAGGAAAAGAACGCGAGGAAATCTCCCTGAATCTTTTCCCAATTTTCCCTTCTTCTCTGTTCCTCCCTCTGCCAAGACAAGTCAGATGCCAAAAGCCTTCCATAAGCAGTGGACCCATTAGAAATGTCTCCTACTGAATGTACAGTCTCAACAAGATTAGTCAATGGAAGAGTGAATTCGCTATGCACAAGTAGTAATTTAAAGGAGCTGCAGATTGACAGACACTGAAAGAAGAGGAAAGAAGAGAATGCTTGTCATGTTTTGAATAGACAACTGTGTGTCTCCTTTTCATTACTTTTTATTACAGTGATCACAACTTCCTAATGAGTATCAGTTTCTGTCACAAAACTGCAGCACATAATCTCATACAATTTGGCACGATTGACAACACAGCGGCCTCTCTGAGAAGAAAGGCTTTTCAGAGGAGTCAATTATGGGAAAAAAATAACAACCACCCAAGTAATCGAAACAGTGGATAATTTGACACTTCATTTTCTATATAAACATATTTTCTTGGTAAGTCATTTACTGGTTGCAAAAATTCTAAAAGCAGAATATAAAAGTAAACAACAATCTGCTATGCAATACAGTATGGATGGTAAGTGACAAAATACCATATTCAGTAAGAAAAACAACTGTCAAAGGCAGCTGGCAATTCGTGCCTTTTCTTCCAATTGTTCCCAGCCCATTGCTATGGAGCATCCTCAGTTTGCTCTCCAGGGCCCACAGAACTCTGGATATTTCACACACAGTGCAGAGAACCGTGCAGAAGCTGAGGGTGAATACTCAGTGGAAGCCTCAAAGGCTGGCAGATCCCCTAAGAGCCAGCAGTCCTCTGCTCCACAGAAATTCCCAAGATGCCAGGGAACCAACATGCAGCCTTGTTTATTTAAAAATTAACTATAGGCATCTGATCTGGTCCCTAGTTGCCATGGAGGGACAGAGCCTGCTCTTACTATCATTGCTCTTCAGTCTTCCTCAACACAGAGAGATGAAAGATGGATTCCTAGGACTCAGTTTTGAAAACTGCTCACCTATTTTTAGCTTGAACAGTTTCCCACCGTGCTCATCTCCCTACATAGAAATTTTTAAAGTGTCCGTATTTTCAAAACGGTTTTTACACCCAGCAGCTTTCATTAGGGACTGGACCAGCTGGATGCTCAATACTTCTGGAAACTAAGTACCTAAATGGGAGCTGCCACATAGAATCATAGACTGGTTTGGGTTGGAAGGGACCTTAAAGATCCCCCAGTTCCAACCTCTTTGCCATGAGCAAAGACACCTTCCACCAGGTTTCTCAGAGCCCCATCCAGCTTTGCCTTGGGCACTTCCAGGGATGAGGCAGCCACAGCTTCTCTGGGCAACCTGTGCCAGGGCCTCAGCACCCTCACAGGGGAACAGTTTTTTCCCAATATCCCTTTTAAACCTCCACTCTGTCAGGGTGAAGCCATTCTCCTTGTCCTGTCATTCCACGCCCTTGGAGTAAAGAGTCCCTCTCCATCTTTCTTGTAGGTACTGAAAGGTCTGATCAGATCTTCAGGGAATCTGTTAATGACCAGAAAAGGCAAATGTATGTGCATCCACTACCCCAACAACCTTCATTAACCTGTCCATAAAAATCAAATATATTATTCAATCTTGCTTATTTAAAAAAAGCGGGGGGGGGGGGGGGGGGGAGAAATCAAAGGTTTTACAAAAGTGTGACAATTCTCACATGGTCTACGTAGCTATTAAGTTATAGAAACAACTCTCTGATGTCATCAAACCTGAGCATGCTTTTGATTAGGACACCTGATACTTCAGCCAAAACTAGCACACAGGACTTTGTTTCAACCCATGTGTCAGTGTAGGTGCATTCAACCAGGTTTTAAGGCAGTATTTACAAGAGCAAGACTCCAAATGTCCTTGGCTTTGTGGAAATCAGAGAGATCTACACTACTGCTCCACCAAAAGCTTCCCAAAGAAAGCTTCAGTGTCATCTTAAAGCACACAACACCACCAGTCCTCAGGGATCCTCTGTCAGGGATCCATGTGTTAAGCAATGTCTAAATACCAAGGGCAAGATTAAGAATCCAATGGCAACTTTAGCTCTACATTTCTTTGCTGATTTGGCTACATTGCTTCATGCAATTTAATTTTTCTGCATGAAAAGTTACAGCCATTTTAAGGACATATAATAACAACACTTCACTACCTAAAGGAACACATTTTATTTCAAACTCTTTAGAGGTGTATATTATTTGCCAGAAGCATTAAAGCCTTACAGCTCTGTTTGTGAAAGAGGTATTAATTTTTACAGGTTTTCTAGAGAATTTGTTCATAAAGACTTCAGAACCTACCATAAACAGGCCAAGAATCACACTTTATGTCTTCATTAAACCATTTTTCATCGCTCAATAACTAGCTGACCTCAGGTAAGGCTTACAGAAAACCTAATGCATGGCATTAAGGACACATGGTGAGGTATCACCTCTATATTTTACAGGCCCCAGAAGTAATGAGGCAAAACAAAGGAAAAAATTTACAATATGCCATGGACATACATTTGGTACCCAGCCCCTGAGTGAATCTGGCCACTCCAGCCTTCACGTAGCCACAACATATCCACAAGCCCTCCCTCTTTTTATATACAAACTCTCAGCTGTGGTGGAACTCCACCAAACTTCACCCTCTCCTGACACTCTGCAGGTTCTGGGGGTTTTGCCTATCCCCAAAACCACAAAGCAGTGTCAAGCATGGCTTTCATGCCACAGACGTTAGTCCAAGGATAAAAACCATACATCAGCATGCTGGCCTTGAGGGTAAAAAGCACCATGGGAATCAAGCCTCCTAGCTGAGTTACATCTGTAAGACAGATATTGATTCCTAGAAGAGCAATGGTCTCTGGAATCCCATTAATGCACGGGTCTTATGATGAGGGAAAGAATAAGAGGGAAAGAGAAATGGTTCATGCCACAGAATTAAGCTCTCAGACTGACCTCCCCTTTGGTCTGGCAACACTCTGCACTGAATAGCAGTTTCTTCTCTGTAGACATCTGTGACTTACACAGTTAACTTTCCTTTTTCCTCTTATAACCTTTCTTTTCTTGTAAACTGCTGGTATAAATTATTGCTCCAGTCTGCCAGGCAGCCGCTGCCTCATTAGCCCTGCTAATCAAAGTATGCCTCAAAGAAGATACTGCAAATTGTTACCTAGACAAAAGTGCAGGTAACAGACACAGATGCAGGGCTGAGAAACAGCAGAGTAATTTCTAATAGTCTTGGATGAAACCTGGTCCTTCTTGAACCTAGAGGACCCATAGGGACCACAGAAAAGGCAGGTGCAGCCTTGTTCTCAACCCTCAGTGGCCTCACTGGTGCTTCCAGTCACTATGCACCCCTACTCGCAGCCAAAAGGGCTGGCAGAAGATGTGATCTAACTGGAGCTGAGGGGCTGAGGAGGCTCCTGGGCTGTGTCACAGTGACAGAAACCTGGACAGGAGTCCCCTGACACACAGAAACACAAGCACTCCTTTGCATAGAGAAGGCAGCAGACCTCACCAGCGCTGAAGACGCCAGGAGAAGGCAAGGCCTCCCCTGTTCTGCCCCCTGGCAGGATGGAATCTTGTGTCCCTTTGGTCTGCAGGAGGAACACACCACCAAGATAAAGACTCAGGCAAAACATGAAGCAGCTGGGATATCTGACCACCAGTTTGAACAGGCAAAAAGAGGCATCTCCTTAGGCAGTTGTGGGCAACACATTTAACGTGAGAATCACAGAGGTGGGAGCAATTTGAGCTTATTATAGGCAGTTTTTAAAACCTGTTTTTGCAAAAAGACTGAGCAAAGGAAACCAAGAGACTCCCACTGATGTCAGTGGACACTGGCTCAGGAAAACTGTAGAGCTCCTGAGGGACAGACACACTCTGCAGATAACCTAGGTTTGTACCACTGAGGGCTTTTTCAGCTGGTGCCCAGTACTGTGAACTGCATCCCGAGACATCTGCAGCTCATATTTAAGGATGTATTTCCTGGCACGTCATTATTCTCATTCCCAAACAACAGTAACTAAACAGCACTGAGCTGCCTGGCAAATGTGTAGCTTACCTGCTACTACTACCATGTTGCTTCCTCTTTCAGACCTGACATATGCTGTAGTTGCATGGTTTGACTAAAATCAGCTGTTTGGAAAAGCAAATAGCACCTAGAGAAAGATGTGCATTTTAATTCACAGAGAATAAATTAGCAGTATTGGACAAGGCAGATTGGCTCCTTACTCTGGAATGATACAGCAGGGTGCACTTACTAGGAAAGCAATGACTTTACCTTTTAATTAAAACTGTAAGAGATTATAATGTTCTTGAAAGGTGCCAGAATGACAGCATTACTAAATGAAATCCTCATTTTCTCCTTAAGAAAAAAAAATGCCTCTTTAGGATACAGGTAGTATATTTTGTATACCCCATATATTTTTTTAGAATCTAGAAGGGAAAGAAAAAAACAGAAAACAGCTTCAAATATCCACAAAAATAATTCAAAGTTAAGACACACTGACTGAAACAAAAAAAAGAAGTTGGTTGCAAGATTTTCAAGTCAATTCATTTTTAGGGTGCAATCTAGATAAGCATTTCCAAAAATATACATCCTTACTTTTTACAGGATCTTCTCTCATAAATGTTTCTTAGCCAACTTTTCCCAATCTGTCTTCATCAAATAAGGTCACACATGAAAACTACATGCACATTAAATTTTATTCTGGTTAAAGTAACCTACAGTGGCATTAAAATTAAGTCTTTTAAAGGAAGTAAGGCTTAACATTTACAATAATATAAGGATCAACAGGGCAAGGGGGAATGGCTTCAGACTGACAAGAGCAGGTTTAAGTTGGATATCAGGAAGAAATTGTTCCCTGTGAGAGTGGGGAGGCCCTGGCACAGGTTGCCCAGAGAAGCTGTGGCTGCCCCATCCCTGGCAGTGTCCAAGGCCAGGCTGGATGGGGCTCTGAGCATCCTGGGACAGTGGAAGGTGTCCCTGCCCATGGCAGTGGGGTGGAATGAGATGATCTTTCAGGTCCCTTCCAACCCAAGCCATGCTATGATTCTGTGATCTTTTTAGAATCTTTGCCAAATCAAGACAGAGAAACCCAGGAAAAACATCGAGGACTACCTTAGCCACCAAGGCGGCTCCAAATTTAAGCAAAGGATAGAACAGGACATCCTAAAGTAAAAGGTTAATTAAGTCTTCATGCAACTTCCACTAAGCCTAAAAATACATCCCATTTTGCAGACCTGCCTCAACAGTTCAACACTTGTCATATATAAATCCTTACTTAACAAGCAATTTTACTGACATAAGTGGGTGTACTTAAGAAATAAATATTAAACAGGGAAGAAGCCTCAAGACTGCTGGTTGAAAATTTGGTTGTTTCAATTCTGAGGTGCACACCTCCAGGAAAGCTTTCCACAGGCAAGACTCACCACATTCTTCCTCCCATCATTAATATATTTCCCAAAATCCTGACCACAGTTTTCACATTGTGGACTGGTCAAACCAGTCAGGAATCCAGCTCACCAGTTCCCTACGACTTCACATTACCAGAATCAGATGTTGGAAGCTTTTGTTGCTACTGACCTGGAACAAGTCAATGGAAAGGCAGCATAACCCATCTGTCCCCAGATTTATTCAGCACCAATTTTCTCACAGAAATCAATACATTTTAAGAAAACTAAAATACAAAACCTATCGTGTAACATATATAGATCCTGACCAAAATTCTTAATTTCTACAGGCTACTTTCTATCTACTACAGCTGCAGAATAGGAATTACATGACTTATCCATTTGGGCAAACCTCTTTTCAAGTCATTTTTCTTAGAACCTGAAAATAACTGCATTTCTGAATCGGCATAACTATCGACAAAATCTTGTTGTTAAATATACATTTAGTATCTATCTATGCAAATTTACACTTCAATAGTGATGAAAATTAAAATATACAGAACCTAAGATGGTATTCAGTAGCACTTTTTCTACAAAAGATTTACAGGATCACGCCCCTAATGCTTGATAAAATTTAAACATATTTGTTTATACCAATAAACTGTCAGTCTCAGGCATCATGACTGGCTTTCAGTGTTTGTCAAAACCGGAGTTTAGAGCTACACTTCAAAGCTCTAAGCTCAAGAAATGAAATACATGTTCTTACTGAATTAAAGCTTATGCCTAGACATTTGTGACCCCCTGACTGGAAGCTTTAAAAAACACTCAACCAACAAACAAACATGAAAACCCAAACAAAGCCCCACAACTTCTATAAACAATATATATACAAAATCACAGCAGAAACAATCTTTTTGTTTGCTTGTTTAAAGAATGTAATGATTTTTGCAACTCAAGGAAGCTATTTTTTCTTTAAAAAGGAGCTTTGTTAACCTGCACATCCCTAGAGTAATAATGTGTTGGAGGGACACCTACCTGCAATATTCTGCAAAGGTTTGGTATTAATTTTATAAGTATTGGACCTGCCAGAGACGATGCTGCAGTCTGGAGGGATATAGGAGAGTGGAATCTGACCTCCTCTAAAGGCAAGAACTCACCCTCACCCCTACCTGACCAGAGAGAGGGTTCCCACCATCCTGAAAGAGGGCAGGGAACAATCCATCTGTCTGTATTTAATGGAAGGTATGAATAAGAAAACATTTGCCAGAAAAAAATCGACAGACCATTCTGATTTTAGAAAATGCCATCACATTTTCCAAAATCTAAAAAAGCCTAGACTGAGATAATTTCTACTTTAACCCTTTTTAATAGCCTAAGAGACCAGTATCATAAATTAAAAGAGACAATAAGAAGCCAGGACAGGTAACTAATAAAACAACTAACATGTTCTGAGCAACACAGTTTTATAAGAGAGGATATCTGTGTAAAAAGGGAAGGGAAACCTTTGGTGTACAGACTTATAATTACTATAAAATTGAAAACCAATGTATACCTACAGCTTTGCACGGTGAACAGTCCTTACTCTCAGAATAAGGGGAGATCTAGAAAAAATTCCCAAGACCAATTTCTATGCTTGCCTGTTCATTCCTAAAGATCCTTAGTGGATCCTGGACAAGATGGATCCAGACTCCACAGGACCTAGGGAATTGACATAACTATTGACACCCTGGACTCACCCTTAGGATCATCGACAGTCCAACACATGCAGAGGCCCAGAAGTTCCAGCCCAGCACCACCCCTCAGTGGTGCAATGTGCAACTAAAGGGATGCTGATTGATTCTTGCGTGGTTCTCCTTAATGAAAAGTGCTCCCCTGTTTCGCTTGAGTAATGTGATTTTCAGATGTGAAATATCTTCTTTGAACATGAAGTTCTATGAGCTGGGTGCTCAAAAACAGTCAATAGGAGTTATTAAACTGCTTAAACTTCATCCTTGTGTAACATGCATCTTTATAGCTCATGGGTAGTTAAGTTTGCACCTCCAGGGAAAGCAGGAGGAAAGGCGAGATGCTCAGACACATCAGTTAAATATTCAGGATCATTCTGTTTCAAGTGCAAAGTGAATGCACAGTTTATGTGGTTTATAGCTTCTCAATCAGAAAGGAAAAGGAGGGTTGAAGAAAAGAGCTGACCATCCAAAGACATCCTTTTCTTTTACAAAGGCTGTAGAAGGCCTCTCCAGGAAGTCTTACCCCTATTTCTACATAAAAACACCTTGTCTCGCCACAGCAAAGTTTCAATGCCCGTTTCTAAGCCTAGACAGCACGGCCAATATCTCCAGACTCCTGTAAGATTGCAGACAGGACTGACAACAGCCTGCACCAGCAAAAAAAACCTCTCCAAAGGAATGGTCTTTCTAGACATAGAGTTAGTAGAAAAAGTGGAAAAACCCCAACCAAACAAACCAAAACAACCCACAGGTAATTACCAAAAGCACATCCATGGATTCAGGACCATCATCCTGACCTGAAATGGTCAATGTTTGAAAGGTAAACAGCCATGGAGACAGCAACAGCAGGAAAGAAATTTAAATAATCTGTATAAAGGCTGAAGCTAATAAAAAAAAAATCACACCTTTGTTCTGTGCATTTTTTGCTGAAAGAACACGAGACAAAACCAGGTTTCTGACAAAAATTTTCCAACAAGGCTCCTGTACATGGTTGAGCATTACTAAAAAGGCTACTGAGCTTCCATTTGCATGGTGGTGCCATTTGCAGCATTCCTTCACACCCATTTATTTCAAAGCAAATTCATTGATTTACATGCAATTGCTAAGGAAATTCATATAACTGAGAGCAGGTCTGTTTGCACTTAATGGGTGGTTCCTTCCTCTCTTACATAGCTTGAAAGGAAACCCCTCAACAGAAATAAAAGGGAATTAAGGACAAAACATGATTTTATTGGTAATGAATGTGAGTAAAAACACTGAACAAGATGTATAATCACGATTAAAGGCTTGGGCAGAGTGAGAAATAAGCAGAAGAACCACATCTGCATGTCCCATGTTGCCAATATGCCAAGATTGTGTCTGGAGTCAAACTGTGCCCAGAGCCATTTAAGAAGAGAGTCTGCAATGCAGTCTTTCAGGGACAAAAAACAAAAACATAATTCCAAGTGTCTGGGCATACCATCTTTTCTCTAGTGCTGAGGAGGGACTGCAGCCAGCTACAGCATGACTTGGTGTGCACTGCATTGCAGGAAAGACTTCCAGAGGGTTTCAGTAAAGTCTGCTGGCAGTGATGGAGGGAAGATCAAGAGAACCAAGCATATGACTTCCCGGTTTAGAGATGACAACGACAGTCTACACCTCTCCAGAGTATGTGAACCTCAAAGAAGAAAAAAGTTGTGAAGGACAGCACACTCCTGCAGGGCATCTGTGGGAGTGACTGGGCAAAATGATGATTAGAAAAACTCAAGGCTGGGAAAAGGCCTCCCAGAGAAAACACAAAATAATTGTTTCCAACAAGACAGCTCATCCATTTTGGTGCTGTGAGCCAGCTGGCTGGCAACACCCGCTACATATTAAAACAGAATTTGCCATCAGTCAGTATCCTGGACCCTTAGCCCACACGACTGTCACACCTCTCTTCCACTCACACAGGAAAACTAAACTGCTACGTTTCAGCACCTTCCTGGCATGCTCATTCTGCAACCCAGTTTTAAACCATAGTATAAAAGGCAGTGGGACATACAGAATAGTCCTGGGATTGTCAGAAAGGCACTGTGGTCTGGGTTCAAAAAAGAATATTCTAAGCTGACAAACACAGGCAGTGGATGGCCTCCTCTGGACTTCCATCGGCTGCTTCTGCCATTGTGGGACCAGGGCCATCTCATTCTCCCTTTCAGTGAAGTGCTAAGAAGATTAACAAACACCTGTGCCACAAATGAGCCACCATAATCCCTGTGCCCAGGCAAATGCTGCTTGCACTTCCTCAGGATGTTCAGTGCAAGGGGCACTGAGGTTTAGAACCAAATTTGAAAGTTCCAAAAAAGCAAAGGAGCAGCAACTCCAATGCATTACCCACAAGTCATGAAGGATGCAGCTCTGTTCAAAAAGGTTCCTTTTTAGCTGATCATCTTAATGTCCCCTGCAATGCATTCCTGTAGGTGGGCTTACGTGTGAATACAGAACCTTTAAAGAGTAATGAGATGTTCCATAAATTATTTCCAACTTAAAAAGCTAATTATCCACTGGAATAACAGTCTTGGCTGCTTATCTCACCTCCATCCTGAAACTTGCTCAACCTTTCGAAGTATGATGATATGGGAACTTGAACAATATCTAGAATTGCCAGCAGCGTCCGGGTCAGTCTGAGAAGCTCACTAAAACTATAAAAGCCAAAGTATATGAGGTTTCGAGCCAGATGTACCACCTATGAGAAAAAGAAATTAAAAATGAAGGAAGTACTGACAGCCTTTGTGGTTTTCGGTTGCATTTCACACAGCAGCTTCCAGAGAGATTCAGATCTTGAGTGCATTCAAACTAGCACAAGTCTTCCCACTGATTTTTGGACTGAGGCCAGTGACATTAAATGTTTGTCAGGATTAGACAAAGCAATTGGTCAGTCAGGTTACAGCAGACAGCAAAACCAAGGTGAGATTTAGGAAGGCTTGAGAGGATACAATTGCATCTGTGAAAATATGTAAGTTCAAGAAGAAAGACTCTGGGAAATTATTTAAAGAGGCAGCAGCTTTGAGGAAGATGGAAGTCAGCACAAGAGTAAGATGACTGTGATAAGTTTGCACAGAGGTGATTTCAGGTGACCAGAGGCAAAAGCAACAAAGAGAAGTAGGCTGGAGGAAGAACTATAAAAGCTGTAAGCATTTCCCCTTTATTCTTTGCTATTTGAATCTAGAAAATCTAGGCCTATCTAAAGTTTCCCTACACAGAAAACAGCACTGACTTATACTGAAGAATCCTTACAAGTTATTTCACTAATGTAGAAAGAGCAGGAATATGGCCTTTCACCCCCCCCACAAATCCCTTCTCCCTCCACTGAAATGAGAACACCTCAGGAGAAGGAAGGAAAGGTTGGAAAAATACAGCAGACAAGAATATTATTTTCTGCAGTACCAGTCATCACCAAGAACACCACAATTAGGAACAGGTGCTTCTTTAGGCTATTTTACACCAACATTTATTCTGCAACTGGCTTTATTTTGAAAAAACCAATGTCAGCTTATCTGAAATACGGAGTATTGTAAGTAGGATGCAGATAGCTGAGAAGTACCTCAAAAGTAAGTTTGTTTTTCTCTTTGTCTCCAAACGGGAAAGGTTGATTCACAACTTCTTTCAAGTACTCTTCTACAAATTCCATTGTTAGTGCAAACTTTGTCTTCATTTCATTCCTTGAAGAGTCAGTGAAGGAATCATACCTACAATACAAGGCACAGAAAGAAGGAAAATTAAACACCTCTAATATCAGGATCAGCTGTCACTAAAGAAAAAACAAACCGATCACGATCCTCTGAAATTACTCAGTTCAGCTCTTTGTAGATAGAGAAAGTGTTCCCTCCAACAGTACCAGGAAGGGTTGAAGTGAATGGGAAGAACATAAACAGGATAATACCACTCTTGTGGCAGAGAGGACTCTTAAATCTTGCTGTGGCAATTCAATAAGGTCTGACACTGCCTGCTGCACTGCTGTGCTTCTTCCTCCGTCTCTTCAGTCAGATACTCCCTGTCTGGGAGTATCCCAGTGCTGCTGCTCCATCAAATCAGTGGAGCCAGAGAGGATCCACTGAAATCAATGGTCCTTTCTCTAAAATTAAATTTAACACATGCTTAAGTACTTTACTAAGTGAAGGCCAAAGCCTCTGTGAGCTGTTTCTGGACAGCAGCTGTGTCTTAATTCTGGGTTCCCAGCCGTGGCTTTCTGTTGAGCTTGAGGTATAAAACCGAGTTCCAGCCTAGCAAACCTGTCACATGAGACACAGTTGGATTACTTGGAGTGCAGCTGGTCTGAGGAGAGGCCATTCCATCTTCCCCAGCTTGTTTGATAAAAGAACAGTCAAGAATAAAATTTAAATATTTAATGATTGAAAGCTGCCCAAGGAAGTCTCCAAGAGTAACAATAATTAATAGTTCTGTGCTCTGCAACAAAATACTTTTTCACACACGTTTTGTGGACATTGGACATCTACAACCGTTTTGTTCTGAGACTAACCCTACAAAGAGCTTTTGTACTTTAGTTTGAAACACTTCCAACTCACTCGTGAATTGTGATCTTGGTAGGAATTTCAGTCCACAATCTGGCATACTTGACAGGCACCACAGATTCCTGAGGATCTCTGTCCACATGCATGTGCAGCATCAGACGACAAAAGGAAGCCCGCAGGTCATAGGGAAGGCTTTCATCAGACATACACCTGAGGATCAAGTCTACTGACAGCTGGGCAGAAATCTGGTTGATGGCAAGATACTGGCGGTCCAGGCACATCCTTGCAAAGAGGTTCAGTTGGTACCTTAAAAAAAAAAAAGGTAATAATGTGGTATTCAAGGAAATCAGTTGGAAATGAAAGAACACACCTCAGAATCTCATGTTACAAGCCTGTTGTGAGCCTCTCTGATATAAATCCTAAAAAATAACAACAGTGACTTTGTTAAGCAAAGGAGCAACTTGACATTAAAAATTATTTGTTTTCAATTAGTATAAAACATTATTTTGTGATCCCATTTCCTCTCTAATCCTCGAGACACTCAGGACACACTGTTGTCAGTGCATGCCTTGCTTCCAGGGCAGCACAACTTGAAATTAAAGCCCAATAAATAAAAGGTAAGAGGCAAAATAAAAAATAGACACAAAGAGATGTGATGAGCAAAGGAAACTCAAGATTTGCCTGGAATAGACAGCAGAGACTGTAATGACTCCCACAAGAAAAACCTGAAATGAACTTTTAATCTCAGTTTCTGGCATGACCTGGTTTCCTTTTTTGATATTGGCAAATGAACTGGATAAGAACAGCACTGGTCTTGAGAGACTTTACATTTTCTTCCCTTTGAATAAGCAGTTTTACCTGTAGTAGGTAAGAACTTCTAAATCAGCTTTTGTGCCTTCCTTTGCCTCCTGAGCCAGATGCCTGATGGCTTTGCCATGAGGCTCCTTGTTGCTGTCGATCCAGTAAAGCCACACTTCCTCTTCATCAATGTCATCTGAGATGACTGGGCATTCCAAGGGATTGTCCATTTGGGTTGAAACTAGCCTGCAAACACAAATCATTCACAACAGAGCCATGAGCAAAATTCTGGGAATTTAAGAGAGCGGGCAACAAAAAGGTGGCATGTTCTGATTACAGATACTCACTTGGTCTGGATGAGAATGTCAGCATTCCCTGGGCTCAGCATAAACTTGCAGATGAGTTCCTGAGTTACTGGTATTGCTGTGGTGTTAGATACACACAGGTCTGACAGATAATCCAAGAATCTGCAGTCAAAAAACCACAGATGCAGCAGAACATGAGACTTAAACTGCTACTGGGAAACTGCAGCAGAAATCTCTAGCACCCAGCACTAGAGGATGGGTAGACTAGAGGGACTCTCTAACATGGTATTTATCAACATATGATCATTGCTACTTCATAATCTTGCAATTCACAACACCTTCCACTAGATCAGGTTACTCCAAGCCCCATCCAACCTGGCCTTGAACACTGCCAGGGAATGCTGGGCTACCAGAGAAGAGTGCAGATCTGTCAGGACCTGCAGACAGGACTCTGCATTCAAAGAGGTCATTCCATGTAAAGCAGAAAGAACAACGCTTTGCAGGAAAATCAGCTTCCTATGAATTTGTTTCCCAAATTTAGGTCTTCTGATGTTTAACAAGGTTCAGGCTGAGGCTTTCCTCACAGCTGGGACATTCATTAGGTACATGGGTTTGTCTCTTTTCAGGGATTGCTGTGTGTGCAGTAACAGTAATCCATACTGCAGCCTTTGATACACTGGAATATAAAAAGGGCCTCTTCCGTCTATGTAGTTTCCTCTTTCCATGATATTCATAGGAATTAAGTATCTCTGAGCCCACCACTCCTCTAGCAAATGTAGCTAAAACTGAGCAAGGTGCCCAAGAGCTGGTGGGGGAGAACATGTGAGCAGGAAAACACACACACACATGGATCATATATTCCACCTCTTTGGAAATCCAGGTACAAACTCTGACCATCTGCTGTCAGCCATTCAAGGATCCAACAGTTTGAACCTCTAGCACAGACCACAGTCCCCACTAAAGTCTGGGAACTGTAGGGGGTGAGTACAGACAGCATTTTTAGGGTAGACTTAGGAAAAAATCCACCCGTAACTGAAATGAAGCTTTGTGGCAACTGTTAATTAAAAGTGCATAGCAATCACAAAGATAAAATTAAGCAAACGGCACATAATTACAAAGAATTCTGGGGTAGTCACCTGGTTTGAGCCAAAACTCAGGAAGTTTTTTAATTTTGTAGCTGATGTGTTTTAGAGCAGAACACCACAATTCTCACTCAATACCAACAGTGCTGTGAAAATCTACAAGACTCTCCATGAAAATCAGATCAAGACTTTACTGTTCAGATTACACCATTCTGGCAAGGGGTAATTTTGACACATTTATTGCTCCTGAACTCCTCAAATAAGTGGATATACAGCAGTTGCATGATGTGGTTATGGCACCAATTCCATGACATCCTCCACCACAAGAAAACTTGATGTGCAATTGTCAGTCAACACAGACCCTTCAGACACAGAGCTGATCTCGTGGTTTCCTCTTCATATTGACCAAGCCCAACCCAGCTGAGCGTGGGAGAGGCAATGAGATTACAGAGTGAGGCAAAACAGGCATAAAGAAAATAACTGAGGCAGTGAAGCACCAAGGCCTTGAGCAATATCCTGAATTGCTACCAGGAAAATGGTATTCACAATTACAGAGGACAATATTTGGCCTTCAGTAGCTTCATTTCTTATACTTGTATTACTTTGCTAATTTTACAATTGAAAATCCAACAATAAAGAGACTTTTCCATTTAAAAATAAAGAAATCCATTTATTTTATATTCTGACCTGAAGCTTATTAAAGAAAAAAATTCAGCTGAGTGAAGTTCAAGGCCAGACTTTTTAATTTGGAACAAAATGTGGTCTAGGAGACATGTTTGTGGGACCTTCACTGTCCTAGGCCCTTTCCAGGTCTGACCTGGAATCAGAACCTGCAGAAAAACTGATATTAATAAAAGCTTAGAAAAATTGACATGCATGTGTAATTGACACCAGGATTATTAGCAGGAGACTAACACAAGTGGCAGTTTCACAGAGGAGCTGCAGACCTGGGAGAAACTACACTTTCTCTTCATTTCTCTTTGCCCCAGTCTGAACTGAGACCAGATTTTCAAAGCTGTCCTGTAAAGTATAAGCCCTTTTTTCCGTAAGCTCTACTTTTAAAATGTGGATATGGTTAAATTCCAAGAATTACAGGTAGTTCTAATATCTTCTATACAGGGGGGGGAGTTGTCTACCAGGTCAAAACAGGGAGAGAGACATCAAAGCAATGAATAGCATGTAATTTACAGCTACTGCAAAAATGCTACGTGGACCACTTCAAACCTTGGCTCTCGATTTCTCCTGAGTAAATTCACAAACGTCTCTATTTCTTTAGCCGTGATGTGTTTCTCTAGCAGCTTTCTGTTGTTGTGCAACAAAGCTGTGATGGTGTCTTCTGCCAGAATATCATAACCAATCTGGGACTGCATGACGCAGAAGTTCTTAGCAATATATTCCTGAAAAAAGGAAAGATTCCCATGATGACCTGCTGAGAAGTAATGTTTTCTCTTCTAGAACCAGAGGCATCCAGCTCAGTTAGCAATCAAAATAACGCTAAAAATTTTCCTCTCTGAACTGGCCTGAACAAAAGAACTCCTGAATACCTAAAATATGTACCCTGAGAAACAGATTCCATATTAGGGATGACTAACTCTTCGTATTCTCTCATAAACCAAAGGAATGAATCCATGAAAATATATATAAAATTCAAGAAATAGTAAACTCTTTTTAAAAAGAAAAGAAAAAAACTGAAAGGTTTTTATAATGTTTAAGAAGCTTTTTTCCTGAGTCTTCCCTCCTCCTTTTCTCTCCCTTCAGGACAGAAATATTTCTGTGAAACACTGGAAAAAAACCAAAGAAGCCATACAGCAGTTCAGGCTTTTATCTCCAGTCCCTTTAGTCCATGTTCTGAAATACCTCTTGCTCACAGGGAGTCTCCAGCAGTGGGAAATCAGGCTACCTGATATAACAACCTCTGCTCTGACTCACTGCCATCCCTCTACAAATATTTAAGCAAGAGAAACAGATTTCCCACTTTACAATCCAGGCTCCAAGAACATATTTTTAATAACAGAAAGCTCATGAATGAAGCAGTGAACCCCAGTCTCAGTCCGAGCCTCTGAAAGTACAAAGTGAACTTGTGATATTCACTGTTGAAGTTTCAATTCACACACTACTAAGCTACACACACAAAAAAAGGCCTTTCCCCATTACCACAGAATCCTACTTGTAAGTGCAGAGAGCCATGACAAACCCAGGATATATAATTATAGAAATCAGGAGGAAAATTATCCTCAATACCACTGACCTGGTTCTTCCTATAGTCCTGCTGGGAGTGTCTGAGAACTCTGTAACATAATCTTAACATATATTTGTAGGGAGCATATCTCTGGTCACCCAGGTCTTCAAGTCTCAGCATCGATCCTTCACCTTTGTCCTTAAAAGGAGCTTTGAGGATGCCAAATATCTGCTCAAAATCAAAATCACTGAGAGTGAAAACCAGACCCAGATTTCTGCTGAACTTACAGCAGTCAATGGAAATGCCCTCTGACAGGATCAGCACAACAGCCTTGACTAAACACAAGTGGGGGCACAATGTGAGACACCACAGCTTTATGCAGTTCGGGTTAGCTTTACATTTCCCACCAACTTGACGGACGTTGCTTTCTCTTTACTGCTATCCCCAACTTTAAACCATTTTAGTTACATGTCTTAACTTTGGATAATTTAATGATGAAAAAGGAGGACAACACTCGCTGCTGTCCAGGTTCATCCCTCCCCCCTTTTTTAAACTTTCTTTCAGTTGACTTCTCAAAAAGGACATTAATTTTATTTACTTGCAAGTTTGCCCTCATGCAAAGTCAGAGTTCCATAAGGGCACTATGTGGGGAACACTTGCAGGATTGGGACCGTGCTCCGTGTTTGTCTCAAATTTTGTGAACAATATGCTCTCAAACGCTCTTAAATCTTATCAGAATCACATGAAATTAAGAGCCCTCTACAGCCCCTTGTGCTTCACTCTGATTTAGGGACCAAGAGATGAGCTTTGACCAAGTAGTGTCATTTCTACCCAATCCAACCAGACACAAACCCAACCTGGCATATGCCAAGTTACCCAAAAATAACTTTTTCTCACATCACTCTCTCCTACAATCTGTTTGCAAATACAATTAAGTTATTAACACAGTAGGACATGCCTGAGCCAATATATTTTGCTCCCTCATTAATTTCTGTCGTTCCCGGTTTGGCTTGGTAATGATCACATCCAAAACTTCTTGCCCGTTATTGGGCACATCAGCAACAAAAAAAATGAGATCTTCCAGTAGCTTGGTCACAAACCTAGAATGAATAGACAAATCATTATTATAAACAGTCACTCAACACTTGCTAGGATTCATTAAGAACAAAAGTCACATTTATGCCAAGCTTTACCTGGCACAATGGAACTTCCATCACTGCAAAGTTAAGTTTGACATGTACTTAAGGATTCCAAGTCTTGGTTCAGCAGAAGCTTAAATCAATCGCAGGGCTGTTTACCAAGGCATTAAACAACAACCAGAGGGAAAACAAGAGAAAAATACAGGCTGCTGGATTGATACACAGTATTCAGAGACCCAAAATCTATACCAGCTGGCCTCAAGGCCCAGGAGCAGTAAAAAGAAACTTACATAGCCTAGCAAGGATTTTTATGCTTTATCATGGGTCCATGAAACAAGATGATGGACTCACTAGAGGAATAAAAACATTCTGCTACTAGATAATTTCCCTACTGACCCATGAAACTGCTTCATATATATACTTTTTCATATATATATATATATATACATATATAACTGTTTTCCTATATATACTGACCCAAGAAACTGTATTTGTTTCACTCTTTGCAAAACAAAAGATATGTCAGAAGCAGGTGCTAAAAACAACAGGGGCAGTAGTAATTCCTTCTCTCTCACCTTCAGAAAATGCAGAGAGACAGAATATAAATGGGAAAAAAAAGAAAACAAAGTCATCATTGTCTCCGTGTTACTAACACCTCGCCAGGCATTCAGTGAGAAACACAGATGCCCACAGATTTCAAAGACTATCCCTTAAAAGTACCAGCAATCTTTTACATGAAAAACTCGGCATCATCTCAATTTGGACAATGTCTAGTCTATAACTAACAAATCTGCCAGCTATGAAAGAGGCAGGAAGATTCCCAAGAGATTTTAGTCATCTCTGGGAGCCAGACACAAAGTTCCCATTGTCCACAAGTGAGCTGGGCTGCTCACCTAAACCCTCTGAGTGAGCTTTAGCTCTAAAAGCCTCAGCCCACCCGTGGAAAACAGCAAGGTGTGTGTCACCCCCACAAAATAAAGTAGAAAAGGCAGCTGCAGTATGGAACAATGAGGAATAAACTGTTGAGACTCGTACTTCTCTATGCTAGAAGGTGATAAGACAGAAAAAAGATGGTTTGGGGTTTTTTCCAAAAGAAATTACAAGAACAAACAAATAATGGCACTGTTCTGAAACAGCTCTGAAATGTTTCCCATGTTTGTTGTACCAGTCTGTCAACATCAAGACCTGACAATACTGACAGTGACAAAAGGTTCATACAGGGATGTCCCACCTGGACACTGTCATATCCCTCTCTGGGTCAACTCAATCATGAAATGGCCCCACAGCTTTTCCAGGCTGAGTACCAACACCCAGGCTATTAAAAATCTGCCAGTTATGATATTAAACCATCTGGCCTAATTGCTACTGGAAACTGACTGCAAAAATTCAGTTTCATCATCAAAAATTAGCATTTTCAGAAAAAAAGCTGTATATGATGTATTACAGGTTACGAATTCACACTGCCAGAGATGTTTATATTCAGTTTAACCACAGGCAGCTGAAGACAAATAGTGAACTACATCATTGGCAGTGGAATATATCTGGCTACAATGTACAACAAATGTACAACAAAATCCCTTGATTCAGGGGCGGGTGTGAGGAACAGACATTCTAATAGTGCTGCAGACGAAATCAGGATGAATACAAGAGGTAAACATCAAAATGATATAAAACAGAAAAAGACACCAGGGGAAAACAGAAATGAGAAAGCAACGGGATTATTGGGGCAGCTTCTCAGTCACACTGAGACCACCTTCCAAGGCTTTTGCAGATTTGCAGTGTGGTGAACTTCACACAAGTCAGGAGCCTTGCCGTGCTGCTTTCCTGTACATGAGCATCAGATGCAATGCACCTTCACATCACAGCTCAGAAGCAGATTATCAAAGGAAATCCAGACAAAGATATTTGCCCAGGGAACTACCCATTTATTTACGTGGCCAGTGAGCTGGGGAAGTGCTGTTTACCCCACTTTTACACAGGAGATACATGGATCAGCCTGAGGTGTAGCAAGGATGCTCTGACAGAGGTGGAATCTAACCCCAGGCTGGCACTCTCAGCACTGAAGTGTCCTCTCCCAACTGCGTCCGTGTCCATGTGGATATTACCTACTCATGACTGTATTAGCATGAGTAACCAAACACCAATTTAGCAGGGGAAAAAATAAAACTCACTAACCTCCTTTCATTCTGGGTTATTGTTCCATTCTCCAGTTTTTTAACAGTTGATGCTAAAACCTTGTTGGCGTCATTGGCAAAGTCCAAGTCTCTGACCTCAGACAGAGGAACTGATACGATGGCAAAAGCTTCCTTGTCCTCTTTGGTTTGGCACGTCCCAATCTGCAATAGTTTTTGATTTAGAGTGGGTGAGCAATCCTCTTACCTTTATCCTAATTATTATGCACATTTCATATGCTAGAAGCGAGACAGCTTCAGGAATGAGTTTGGGATTTTGTTTACCTTCAGCATCACAGGCCTCTCTTCTTCAGTGTCTATCGGGATGCTGGTGCTGGTGACCCAAGTGTTAGTGCACAGGTGCCTCAGTCGGACATAGGAGTTCCTAAAGGGGGTCAGAGCAAACAGCAGGTGAGATGGATCAGTCCTGAGCCCACGTGGGCAAGGTGGGATGCCCTGCAACACCTGCCTATGGCATGAGGCTGGAGAGCAGGAGCCACACCAGCCACTTGCAATAAAAGGGGGAGGTGGACCTAAAAGACACTGCAGTACCCTTTTCCCTTGACTCTTTCTTTCTCACCCAGAGGAGAGCTGCAACAAGAACAACCCCAGCATCTTGGGATTATGCAGAATGCTGGGTTTAAGTATTTATGTAAGTCTAGGAGTAAAATATTCTTTAAAGAAAAAAAAAACTAAAAGGAAGATGTTATAAAATCCCATCTGAATAGAAATACATTTCATGAATAAACTCAATTCTTTTATTATTTTTTTTCTGCAGAATAACGAACTCTTTTAAGCTGTCACAGCACAAAAGCCAGAAAGTAAAGCTGACCATGGTTTCACAGCTTCATCATTATGATCTGCAAACCCTTGTTCCAGAGCAAGCATTTACAGTACCAGTTCTCAACTGAAAATCAAGTGAACAAAGAGCAGATATGAGATCCTTCTAAATTCCTTCCATATGATAATCTGTGGTATTATCAAAAAAGCAGAGCTGAGAAATCAATTACAATTTTAACTCTGAATTTTACTTTTGAAATATATTCACTGTGGTCTTCATTCACGCTCTCCCTTTCACGCTGATGGGCTTTTGAGTATTCAAGTAAGCAAATTATCTGGCAGAACTCAGCATAGCAAACACACTTCAAAGCCACATACATCAGTATTTGTGGGTACCCAGCTTTAAAATCCACCCTCATAACAACCAGCCCCAAGTGTCTCCAAGCCCATTCAGTCACAACCAACACCGTGTGACTTATCTAGCCAATCTCAGCTATGCTACACAGCTGAAATTTCAAATATTGACAATTAAAACCCAGAAGCCACTTGCTGAATACATTTGAATAACAAATGTGCTCAATGGCATCATGATCTGTCAGGGAAACAGAAGCCCAGCTCACCACACACATTATTTTGTTGGGAGCAGTTCAGTTAAATCTATTAGAAGTACAGTTTTTCCAAACAGTGCACAGAGCCCAATTCTATCCTCACACAGATCTGTGCAATATTTAGACCATTATTTTTCTGTTCACAGACTCTAAGTGTCACTTTTTTTATCCTTATAATTATTTTACCCAGTCACAGCAGCAGTATCATGTTTTATACATCTCTTATTTATCCATGAACACTCCTCAAATTTTAACAGAAGGATAATACTTGCTCATGTTTGATTTTTTCTGCTTTACTCACCAGCATAATGCCAGGAAGAAACCCTGTCAATGCAGCACTGTTTTTTGCCCTTTTTTCCTTTCCTTTTTTTTTTATTTTACCTTGGAACCAGGCAATCAGCTCTCTGAAGAGTGGTGGCATCCAGTTCAAAGAGAGATGCGATGTCATTTCCATGTGGCACAGAGACCAAAGTATACATAATCTTCTCCCCTGCCTGGCGTTTCTTCTTTGAAGCAGGAAGGTCGCCGTCTCTCTGCTGATTAGGCACAAGGGTTATTTGCTTGCATCAGGGCCCATTAGAAATTCTTCAATTACCTTGCAGACAAGTAATACATCTGAATTGGAATTTTNGCTCACTGAAAAATTAAGTACTTCTTTTTTTTTTTTTTTTTTTTTTTTTTTTTTTTTTTAACCTTCTAGCAAGACTCTACCATGACTGGCTTTGGAGTAACACAAAGGATGCACCTTGCCCCATGGGGTCTCAGGCAGTCATTAGAACAATAGCAGGCCATGAGCTACAGAGGCACTGCAGCACTGGATACGCTTTATTTGACACCTACAACTTCAAAAAACCTGCAGTAGTTGCAGACCCCCTCATCCCCAGCAGATGCAACTACACAGTGCTGGTCTGGAAAGGGCCACAGTTTAAAGAAGAGAATCAATGAAAATTAGACCTTTTTTTTAAGACAAGGAAAGAGATTTAAAAAGTAAGTAATTTGCCTAAATCCACTGTTGTTTAATGTAAGTTTGACGGCTTTTTCCTCTCAGATGGTAGAATTACAGCAGCACACTTCCATAGAATCATAGAATCATTTAGGTTGGAAAAGGCCTCCAAGATCATCGAGTCCAGCCTTTGACCAATCTCCACCTTGTCAACTAAATACGAGCCACGTCCAGTTGTTTCCTGAACACCTCCAGGGATGGGGACTCCATCACCTCCCTGGGCAGCAGACCCTTCCAAGAAGAAATTATTCCTGATGGTCAACCTGAACCTCCGCTGGAGCAGCTTGAGGCCATTTCCTCTTGTCCTGTGGACACTCTCCAAACAGCAAGAACCAGAACATCTGCTCCATCAGGACCAGCTTGTCATGGGAAGGGAGACAGGCAAAGCCCCAGCTGGATTGTACTACAAATCTCAGCACAGGCTGATAATGCACCCGAGGCTGGGTCCAAGCCAGGTCTGATTTTACCCTCTGCAAGGGCAGGAGTTGCTCCCTTTGAGGGCCACAGTTATTCAAACAAGGCACCTGAGCTTAAGGTGGGATCTTCCTCCCACCACCTGCTGAGAGTCCACGAGAATTTTGTGACCCTACAGCATCATCCTCGTATCTTTTGTCACCTACATACCTTTGCCTACAGACTCCAAATGCTACCTCTCCTGACAACATTTCTTGGCTTGAAGGAGTCATTCAGAGTCTGTGCCCGTATCCACGCAGCAACCAACAGAATTGCTGGTGTAAGTAAAAGCTGCTCCTCTGGGGTGTCAAGTTACACGTCTTACAAAAGACTAATAACCAATTAAG
The DNA here is from genome assembly GCA_013397775.1 of Eulacestoma nigropectus. Classification (NCBI taxonomy): domain Eukaryota; kingdom Metazoa; phylum Chordata; class Aves; order Passeriformes; genus Eulacestoma; species Eulacestoma nigropectus. The sequence goes on along the minus strand of VZTE01005517.1, from coordinate 462,242 downwards.
AGACTGGCAGCCCAGGGCCCTTCACGTACACAAAGTACATCACAGAGGGAGAGGAGAAGAGGAATAAGGAAAGCCAAAAGAGAAAAAAATCCAATCCTGGAAGCCTGAAATGCTATTATAATGATTTACAATACACCACTAAGGAAGAGCTGTACAATGGAAAAGGCCAGGATGTACTTGGTTTGCATTAGCAGCTTGATTAAAACCAAACTGTAAGGGATAATCAAGGGCAAAGCTTTGATTATCCATATTGCCAATTGAGATTAAACAACCCAATCAAGGATGAGTGAAATTAGGGAAGAAAGAATTAGTCATCAACTCATTTCAAGGTACTTTTTGAATCCTTCTAAAACATTCCATTTTTTCATTATCAAGCTTAAAAAATGCCAGCTTTCCATCCCATGACTTCTACCAAGGATAGAGAGAGCAGAAAAAAAATACAGAAAGAAATTTTTCTTAGGCTCCTGTAGTCATCAGGGTACTGCCACTAGTGTTTAAGAGGAAGGCTTGCTAAGACAAAGAGCAACCATCTCCTGTGACTTGCAAAAGAGTAAACTCATCTGACAGTCCCCACATCCTATTGTACCTCATGCCCAAAAAATACCGAAGAAAAATGCAAAAAAAACGTAACCTGTATGCAAGGATTGAGAAAATAACAAATTGCTTTTGCAATTTCCATACATATTTTGTTTTACATACTCGTGATGAGACACAAACTGAAAAGGCACAGAAACAATAAAAAAATCCTTCTAAGAGCTTAACAGGTGTGAGTCAGAGTCTAATATTAAATGAAAAACTACTTCCTACACTTCATAACAAAACAGAAAGCTGGAAAAGCAGTTTAAAATTCAAGAGGTCTGTAAAGGGGTGAGTAGCACAGGATAGTTTAGAACAGCATCCAAACTTTTAGGTATTTTCCATGACTTACATTCAAATCTAGTTAGAGTTTCCCAGAAACTACCCACTTCATTATAATTTCCAAACTGAAATGACTGGTATACAAAAAAGCAGGACACTTCATAACTGTATGGTTTTACTTTTATCCTGGGGCTCTGGGTAAAATACAGACCAAAATATGAAACCATACTGGGAGGGAACATGGACAGGACACCTGACCCAGACTGGGCAAAGGGATATTCCCCACCACAGAACACCATGACCAGTGTATAAACTGGGTGAGCAGGCACGAGGCTGAGTCAAAGGCAGGTCTCCTGTGCTTTAGTAGTTCACACCAACCATTAGCTCTGTGGAGAAGTTCACCCAGCAGTTTGAGGCTGACCCTGCCCACTCCCTGGTGTCCCCAACAGTTGTACAGATCCAGTTAAGCAATGGAATTGGCTCACCAGCCCTAAATCCCATCAACCAGGCTTAGCAGCTGGCAGGCAGACATAGGAGCAAGATCTGGTTTTTAGCCTAAAAAGAAATTCCACTTCAACAGAGGGCAAGACAGTGCCTGCAACACTGCTAACTGCAATGCCAAGCTTAGCTGAGCAAAATCAGACCTGCATGAGAGCTGTACAGCAGTTCCAGGCTGAACTCCCCCACAAACCTCAGAACTCTCCTTATAGCATTATTTTAGAATCTGAATCTCACAACTGAGCCTGGGTTATGGGAGTTCCACTACTCATGGAAAAAAAACACGTAAGGAGAAGTGACCCGCAACCCGACAGCTCTGGAAACAAGTTGCATATAAGGGGTACACGAGAGGCGGCAATGCTCCCGTTACATAGGAACAAACATGGATTTGTATTTATGGCTCAGTTTATGTCCCAGTGCACGTGCACATGCCTCTGTGTGGAGGAGAGAGAGAATGCACAGACACTTGCACACAGAAAGCTTCTCACGATAAATTAAATTTAGTAAGCAGCCATCAGAATCCGCACTTAACCCAGCCATTATTGAATCAGCAGATGAGTCCATGTGAGGATGTGGAAAGTGAAAGTACCAGGCTGGTTTAAATTAATTAGACAATAGCTCAGGAGAAGCACTGCATTCCTAAGCAGACGAAAACAAGATGACATTTGCTCAGGTAGAAACTGGCATATGAGCAGATGCAGCCAGCAAAACTGGATTCAATTAAGAGAAAAGAAGAAAAGAACTGCAAAGGAACTCAAATGCAGAGAGAAGAAAATTCAACTTAAAGCAGTGTGAAGAGGAAGCCAATGGAACAGTTTCAGAGATGCTGGTGATGTGGTCAGTGACAGCAAAGGAAAGCACTCCAAAGGCTTTATAAAAACCAAAAAAACCCAAGTGGATTACATGCCAGGAGTATAGAGAACTGTGGGTAAAGCAATATTACCAAACAGTACATTCATGGAAGGAAAATGTACATAGCTTTTATTGTCCCAAACTACAACAAACTAGCAACAGGCTGTCACATCAGACACATATCCAAGGTGAGGAAGGTGCAATCACTTTACTCTTGTGCTCTGGTTAAACCACTCACAAGGATGAAGGAGACACATTCATCTCCGCTTCTGCTCGGCAGGAGTTGGACGCACACCTTCCAAACTAAGTATCAGTGGTACAAAGAGCAGAGTCAGCTCCTTCAGCCTAAGAAAACCTCAGTGTGCACTGGCACGGAGGGCTGTGAGCCCCCAGCCTTATTCTGCAGCAGCAAAGCTCAATAATCACACCCAGGAAAGGCAACTGAGCAAACCCCAACAATACAGCTAGGGCACTTATCCAGGTGGGACCCATCTAGGGAAGCAAAGGCTGAGCATTCAAAAAAAGAGTCCTAGGTAGTGAGAAAACCCACCATTTTGGTGAGGAGCGGAAATACTGATCCAGGCCCACAGCAAAGTCTGTAACTCCTGGGCTACCACCACTGATTTACGGTGCATCATGATTTTAAAAGAAGCTTAAAGAGAAAAAACAACACAGACATACTGCTTGCCATTTGGAGGGTAAATGTAAGGAGAGACAAATCCCATGCTGGAATCAGTGACAAAATAATCAGGTACAATCAGATTTGTCTTGAGACTTACAGCCCAGCAGATAACCCTTTTCACAGCTCTTAACAAAATCTGCTACTAATTGCTACCTATCCCAAACCTTCCTTATTTAACTCAACTGGGCATCATACCTAAAATTCAAGAGATTTACATGGAGTTTTGCTTATGGAAGGGCCTTCATTTCAACTGCTAAAAGCAATACAAAAACATGACAGACCTAAAATACCTTTTCTTTTAGAAACCCAATCTACAATTCCAATTGGTGAAGACACCTCGTGTGGCATAGAGACAGACAAAGATAATACCCTGCTCCTGAATGAATACATTAAGCTGCACTACAGATTTCAGCAGAAATTAAATTTAATAGCAGCCAGAGTTCTGAAAATGCCTGTTAAATCCAGAGCAACGCGGTATCTCAATATGTTAACCCAGTTTAGGAGGCTCTTACAAAACCAGCATTTTCACAGAGCAGTAACGTGAGCAGAACTCCACAGGTTAGATTATTTTCAAAATTCTTTATGAGAAGAAAATGGAGTAAATGAATGGCCAGCCTTGCTCCTGCCTGCTAGGAGCCCTGGCAGACAGCACAGCAGTTAGCCTCCTGTAACACCTTCACTGTTGACTCATTTGTGAGTCATCGCATTTTTAGCAGAGACATCACGTTGCAATCCTGTTGTTCGGAGCCAGAGACATTCTGTAAGAAACAATGTATGCATTTCCAGAGCTGATTCAGACCCGTGTGCAACAGCAGAATAATAATAATGTGCCGGCATCCGTGTCTCCCCTTCTGCCCCAGCCTCCCCAGTGGTCTGGCTGCTGGCTTTATATAAGCTGCCATTTTTAAGCTGATGATTTTTCTTTTCTCTTTTCTTTTCAATGTTTTTCAGATTGTCTAGTCTACTTGTTTAAACTGCATCACCCATATAAAATGTATAATTCAATAAACTTCACTCCTGGAAGGTAAAATAAAATAAATTTTTTACGAAACAAATTAATTTACAGTGTTTATCAGGAAAAAAATCTCCTGGGTTGGCAGCAAGAAGGAAAAGTTAGAATTGCAGAATGCTGGGAGTTCATAAAGATAGATAAACAGAAGTCAAAGGAGATACATCAAATTGCACCCGGCAGCCCATGGTAGAACTGCCCAACTTCTTTATAAGAAAAGTAAATGCATACCAGTCTCAATCCTAACAAAAATCTCAACAATAAAAGGCAGGTTGGAACTGGTTAGAATCAGCCCTCTCATGAAAATGCAGACAAATGGAAAGACACTACCCATCCGAAGTCAGCCTTTAACACAAAGGCACTAACAAATGCCAGGTTCCCAGCTGTTCCTGACATTTCCCTGGTGTTTGTAGCATTCTTCTGGATGCTGTATATTTCTCTCCTTAGAGAAAGCATACTAATTTGCAGCATAAAATACACCAATTTTGAGTTTAGTGGGAGCTGTAACACAGAGCACTGCATTCTGATGCGCTATACACTACAGTCTCCTAGACTTTAAGAGATGAAGAAGCCTTTTTTTTGATAAGACCCTAAATCACATAAAGGTCTTCCCATTAAAAAAAAAGTCTTCTGGAGCTTAGATGTGGGAATATTAATCAACTCATTGTAAGGCCAAATTTTACCAGAATTAAAAGCAGTGCTTCACAAGACAATTTGGCTAGATTGTCAAGAAGCAGCTCATAAACAAGCAATGAACCTGAGTCCAAACATACCTTTAATGCTTGGGAACAAAAGTCCTGGTGACTTCCAGTAATATTTATGTTCTCTGGAGCCAAAACCCTTTCAGACTCTGGAGTCACGTAAGGCAAGGCAGAAAAGATGTGCTTAGGCAGAACGTCGGTGTCTGTGCATTATGGAAAACCCTTCTCCATTGCTGCTTCCCAAAATTCAGCTGCCTGAGCAACTGGGATCAGGCCTTGTAAACCAGGCTGTGAACACGCACAAGCAGCCCCAGCACACACTGAGGAGTTCAGGGTTGGCACAGGGTGCACAGGTGGCTGTGCTGCCTTTAAAACCCAGACAACAGGGAAGGAGCTGCTACCCTTTCATCCAACAGCTTAGCAGAGAAAAGAAAGAGTCCCGGGATGGGCCAGGCAAAAGGGACCACAGTGGGTCAAGCTGGTGCCATCTCCCTGCTCCAGCAGGGCCATCCCAGAGCACAGGGCACAGGATTGGGTCCAGAGAGCTCTGGAATATCCCCAGTGAGGAGACTCCACACCCTCTCTGGGCAATCTGCGGCAGAAGTTTTTCCTCATGTCAGTGGAACTGCCTGGGATCAGTCCCTGCCCGTTCCTCTGGTGCCATTGCTGGGCCCCCCGAGCAGAGCCTGGGCCCTGCTCGGAGCCCTCCCTGCAGACAGGGACACCCAGGGCTGAGGGCCCCTCTCAGCTGGGGCTCCTCTCGAGGCTGAACAGCCCCAGCTCCCTCAGCCTTTCCAGTCCCTAAATCATCTCTGCAGCCTCTGCTGGCCCCTCTCCAGGAGCTCCCTGTCCCTCCTGTCCTGAGGAGCCCAGGACTGGACACAGCACTTCAATGTGCTTCCCAGGGCTGGGCAGAGGGGCAGGATCACTCCCTGACCTGCTGTCAATGCTCTTTCAAATGCATCCCAGGGTACCATTGGCCTTCTTGGCCTCAAGGACACAGGCTACACGTTCAGCCCTTCAGTCACAATGATTTATTTATTCATCTCCCATTTCCCTGCTACTCAGACTTCAGATTTTGCTGGGGTAGGTCCACTTCAACCTCCCCCCTCCAGACTTACTTCACGGGCAGTATTTCAAAATTAATTGCTTCAAAAGATGGAAAAGAAGATGCCTTTGCAGTGAGCCAGTTAGGCAGTGACCAGGCAAGGAAACACTAGATGACAACCACAGAGCAAGGAAAGCCTGTGTGCTCCAGGTTATGTGTTATTGGATACAAGACTGACATAGCTGACCCTTAAAGAACTCCAAATATTATAAGACTCTTTTACTTTTGAGGGACAATTCAATATACTGCATCATTGTTACATAAAAGAAATTCCTGCACAGGGATGTGAAGTTTTTCTACTTGGTTGTTCAAGGGCAGAATGAAGGCTTAAATAGCCATTGCTGACTCACGGCATTTCCAACAAGACTATAAAGGGGTGAAGGATCCAAAGGGATTTCTACCATGCTAATAGAGCCTGTAGGCTTGGATTTGCATGGAGGTGTTACCAAAGATTGCTAGAAGTTCTTTCACAAAACATCTTTCACAGGAAAGTGCTGACTGCATGAATTAAAATTTCCACATAGACATCAGTTTTATCATCAAACAGCTTCGATTACTTTTTTATTGGAAGTACTTCTCTAACGTGATTTATCTGGTCTGGGTTTTTAGCTGAAACCAACACCCAGGAGGAATAAGCCAAACTGATAGTGAAGCCACCTCTAACATTCATGTTTAGATTACTCTTGTGCCTTCATCATTACACAGTACAGAGAATATTTAACTATTTAGATGAACTGAAATGGCTACAGATGGAAACCCTATACCATAAATAAGGATGGTGTGATACAATAGGATTAGATCCTCAGTGACAAGGGCCTACCACCTAATCACTGGGGAATTCTAGAACTGATCTTGATTTCCATTCCAAAGTTCCAAAGGCCTCAAGTTTCATTCTAATACAAAAGAGAAACAATTGGTGGAATTTCTGTACTTTCATAGGAGAGAATTCTCATTTCTCTAGACAGCTTAGCTGTTATTGCAATATCACCACTAATGCCAAATATCAGTGAAGATGGAAAACCAATGTTGCCAACTCCTATGAAAGTCTCCATTTTTATTAAAATTGCAGTCCTCAAGGCATATGATTATGTAAGAATCTTGGGTTTCATGTCATGAAAAATCAAAAATTTCTTCCCTGTGCAGAGAAAAACTTGAAAATGTGTCCTCTTAAAGAACAAAAGCTGGAAGGCAAGCAGAAAGAAATTACACTGAATCTTTTTGAAGAAGATCTCAGCCTTTCCAAGGCAATCTCATGCATCTGATGGAGGAATGATTCTTTTTCGGAATATTTGTTGACTTAGTAACAATAAGATTCCCCCAAGGTTTTAACTCCATTTCCTTCACACACTATAATCTCCATGTCTGGCCTTGCCTCATTAGTCAGAATTAGCTAAAATGCTCTTGATGCTGTACCAGGCAAAGGCTGTTGCCATGAAGTAACACATCTAAGCTGAGCAGAATGAATACATTTCATATCTGCAGTCAGATAACAAGCAGAACAGCTTCAACTAATGCCACTTTGATGTAGAATTTGAGTAAGTTTCTTATCATTTGCCTTAATGTGAGGGAAAACTTTCTGAATTGCCAGTTCTGAGATGCATCCTACCTTACATAGGATATGGAAAACAATCCCAGCAGCTGGAATATATAAGGAAGAGGAGAGCTACGAAAGGCTTCCATATGTCAGGCTGTGTTGCATAAAGGATACAGCATTCCCCGGATTATATGCAACATATAAATTCCACTTACCAAAGCTTTTCCTTCATTATTACCTTCTGGGTAGTGTGGGTTAAGCTGGAAAAGAAAAGAAGTCAAATACTATCTCGATAGCCTTCAGACATTTCATAACTGGGGGAGAGGGTTTGGTTCAGTTCTCTGTTATGTTTCCACCCTGCAAAAGGACAGTGGAGTATTTCAAAGCAGTGTGAGAGTAAAAGACTTACTGCTTCAATTTCTGGCTGACTTAGCTGGCTATGTCCTCACCTCTAGAAAGAGCATCTTGCAATCAAGCTTGTTAACTCAACAGGAATCTCAAATAACCAAAACCAAAAAGGATGATGAAGAAAGCACAGTTACTATTCTAAATGCAGCCAGTTACAGTCACCCACACACATGCATACGCAAGCACTTCCAGGATTGACCCTGGGCAGACAGACTGAGATAAAAAACTAACGTTCTCCATGTCTACTGAGATCTTACAGAAAAACAGTGAGCTCAGAATTAATACATCTTTGAAATAGGAGTGACAATGCCACTAGAGACAATTGTTTAATTACACTGTGGTTCTGTTTAACCATTATTAATGGGGATAATATTTCCTACATCATATCAGGACTATCAAGCACTAATTAATACTAAAGTAATATGAGAAGCTTGGATGAAAGATGCTGTACAATGGTAAATGTAAAGTATTACTGTTTAACAGCTGTTCAATATGACTGTATTTTTGACAAGGGAAATATGTAGCCTATAAGATGAGGGATTATGTAGGCAGATATATTCACAAATAAACAAAAACACACACACCCACTCACTGGCTGCACATGAAACCTTTCAAGATTTGATTTACATGAAGAAACAATTTTGCATCAATATTTACCAATATTCCCTGACATAGGATATGCCATCAAAGTGCTGAAAATGCTTAAGTGAGATTATTAGTTACATAAGGCAATTTTGTTCTTAGGCAATTACAATGTGTATACATCTTACAGATGAGTACTGTCACTTTCTTGGCTTGAATTTGGCATTACCAGTGTGGAAGAGCCAGAAGAGAATTGCACAGGGCAATATGCACAAATCCCAGTGGAACTTTTCAATATTACATTATCATACATCTAACATTACACAGACAACTGCTGTGAAGAGTTTTTGTTAAGTTGATAAGGCTTTTATTAAAAAATAATCATTTATATCTCTTTAACCCCTCAAAAAGCCCGCTCCTCTCCACATCATAAGCCTGAAGAAAGGAGGAAAACTTTCAAATCTTTGTCAAATTGCTGAAAATAACTTCCCTGTGTGCTGCAACTTGATATGCTAACATAGAAATGACCAAAGGTTTATTCTGTCTCCATTTCATTTTTTGCATTAGCCACTGTGTTACCATCACAAACCTAATTTAGAGAGCCTGCTTTCCTCCCTGTGTTGACACCTATCTCAAATCTTGCCTTTTGCTCCTCCCTGACATTGTCACAATCTCCCAGCTCCAAGTCCCTCTTGCTACTGCTATACAGCAACAGGAATGAGAGATGAACACCAAAAACCTAGAACTTTTACATATATGCAACAGTTTTCACATCGTTTTGGTTCCTTCTTAAGTTTCCACAGATCTTTCAGCACGACATTTGTTCACCTGACACCTTAAAATAATCTTGGTGTCCCATTTTTAGCAGCCAAGTTGAGCTCTCTGCTTTTGGTCCCCCATCAGGAAGAGATAAAATTAGCAGGCAGTGCCCCTCGGTCCCAGCCACGCACCGTGGCCTTCCAGCACAGGTGCAGAGAAGGTACAGAAAGGCTAAATTTCTATGCTACCTTCAGATATTGCTGGCTGGAAGCGAGCAAGAAAAAGTCTGTGTCATCTTGAGTTTGTCACTAGACCCAGCACAGAGAACTTGGCACTGAGGACTTGATCTTACAGGTTTTCATTGAAGGACTCAAGTGAATGCAGTTGCCTACCCAGTATGAACTGAATTCTGATATCCTTCAGCTGCTTGCTTTCAACATAATGACGATTTAAAAAAAAAAAAAAAATAGCAATAACAGGAGAAATTAGGAAAATCTCCCTCCCTCGACATTTCTTGCCTTCTTGAAAAATGACTGAGCAGACTGCCATCAAATTTCCAAAATAGTTCACTTGTGGACTGAGAGTGACGGAGACAGAAGGCTCAAGTGAGAAATCAAGTACATCCTTAATGATGCTTTTCTTTGCCCTGCTGATACAGAAATAATAAAACCAAAAATATGTTGTTTAGAGAAAGTTTTGAGACGCTGATGTTAAACCATAAACACAATGGAACTCAGTTTTCAGGCTGACACCCATGGCCCCATTTTCAGCTCTGCTCGGCAGTTGCCACTTTCATTTTCATCTCAGCTGAGATTGTTGGTGCTGAGGGTTTCTTAAAAAACAGACCAATAGCTATTACCCCATGCTATATTCTCCAGGTAGAAGAGGCATAAATCATCTAGTGTTGTATGTCATATTACACCTGTTCTGAGTCCCTTTCAATGTTCCAGCACAGAATGACCTAAGGACACAGTGACAGTCTCAGCACTCCAAAATCTATTGCTTTTTCTGATTTATGTAAGATCACCTCCACATTCTTCAATAAGCCTCCAAAACAAAAGAAGTCTTGAAAAGAACAACATTAATATTTTTATCTCGCTACTAATGAAATCAAGTAACATTTTCTGCAGGTGTTTAAAAAGTAAGAATGCTATGCTAGAATAGGCCTCAATAAAGCTCAACAGTTTTTGAGATTTTTTGTCACTGGATGTCTTGAAGTTGCAATTTACTGAATTATAGCTGAAATACAGCACTGAATATTCCTGCAAAATGCCACTGGAAGGTGCATGCAGCCAATATGCACCAAGAACATGACACACTGCAGACAAGGACAGTCAATATCATGGGAAAGCCACCACCATCACACAAGGCTGTATTTTTAAAGAATAAAATTGTTGACAATTTTGGATATTAGAGATAGATTTGCAACTACAGAGAACACAATGCCTTCTTTTAAATCTAAATTTAAATAGCATTTATTCGCACTCTTCTGCAAGAAGCCAAATTCCCAACTCGTGATCTACACAGGGTATCTGAGAGAGCCTGAAGGTCAAGGGTAAGTGCTGCAGGTGGCCCTCCTGAGCATAAAAATTGATGTCTCCTGGACAGATTTCGGGCTCAGCCTTCATACACAGTGGTATGTGAGAAGATTAGATGTCTGAATGCACACACATATCAACATACTCATCCTATGGGAGCAGCAGAAGGCCCCCAGGAGAGAGCATGTGTGACAAACTCCTAACAGAAGTCAGCTTTTACACATGGAAAACTGAGGTATAGACAAAGTCTTTAATTATTTCTGGTCAAAACTACTTGGAAGGGCAAGGAATCTCATTCCTGAATTTTCACCTAGTGACTATACAAAATCTGTGAAGTCTGCATAGCAGGAAGACAGCTTTCATCTCCGTGTGTTTGTGTGTTACTTCCGGTATTTGGTGCTCAGAGAATGCAAGTGCCCTGCTAATCCTGAGAGGAACTCCACTAGATCGAGCACCAGAAGTTCCAGGCTCTGTCATCTCTACTCATTAAAGCTACTCAAAGTTGTACCTTAAAGTTTTCAAACCCCACGAGTCCACAGTGCATAATTTCCTGGTGTTCTACTATTGTGCAGAACATCATCTCACAGGTTATTCCTGGCTCTGATTTTCTTTTTGCATCTTCGCATAGCTAGAGATCCTTTACAATCCAAGAAGTTTGAAATTCCACATTTCTACTGAATGTTGTTTTCTTGGAGGAATGCATGGAAAGTGCCCAAACAGGCTATTTTTGGACACTCAATTAAGAAGGAGAGAGAGGAGTTTGGGGGAAAAAACAGCCATGCTGATTTTAATCACATTTTGTTGACTAGGTAAAGGATATATAAAGCATCTTGTCAGGGGAAGAACTAGATTGCCAAATTTCAGCTAAATGAGCATTTTAATGACTTGGTTAAAACCTGCATTTATGAAGGAAACCCTGACAGACAAAGAATAAAAGGATCTAATTCAACACAGGCAAACAGTCCCCATTTCATTTGATAACTAGCCTGTTAACACACAGCCTGTTACCCAGCCAACAAGGGCAAGGGTTTCAGGGAAGAAAAACCAGGACAAAAGAAAAATAATCCACTTTTCAAATCTTTCATCTTCATTAGGCTTGCTTTGTTCTTTGTTAATGTCATACTGATTAGCTTTCGATAAATCCAAAGGACTTTTGCACAATTTCAAAGACTTCCAGTGGCATTCAAAGGACTTTTGCCATCTTAATAACTTGCCAGAGAAAGACTGGCTATGACTCTACCTCGATAAACTCCATTCAACCCTGCCTCAGCACCAGCACAGAGGTCCTGATAATCATCATCCAAGGAAAGTTTAAAAATCTTAAAAGGCCTTTTCTTTCAGGATTGTATTTTCCTCATGAGCCGTGTCTTAGCAGGTCAGACAAGTTTCTGGGGAGCACTGGGAAAGCTGAACCTTTTTGTCTGCTTCAGGCCCCCCTGCTAGTCAAAAACAGGAATGAGAAGCAGCTCCAACACCTTCCTGTCCTGATTTTTCACCCTCATTACCAGAAGAAAGATCATCTTGATGGCCTTTCCAGCTGCTGTGCAAGCAATGGCAGGCCAGCATTTTGCCTTGCCTAAATCAGCACGGATTTAAAGGTCTCACACCAGCAGCATAAGCTGGAGTAGCTCCATGTTAGGAGTGGTAACTGGGAAATTCCATTGCTTCTACTGGGATCAAGGGCAGAGAACCTGAAACCAGTGCTCAGCCCCACTCAGCCATATCCCATTCTGCAGAGGAAGTCAAAAGAAAGAAAAAGGTCTAAGAGATCTTTTAGTGTAACTTGGATGCTGGGCCATAACCTTAGTCTGAGCTTCAGCAGCTCCATGTCAACCTGTGTTATATAAAAAAAAGCATCCTCATCTCTTCAAGAGTGATGTTCTAAATATTAATATCCCATATGCCTTTTCAGTGGTCCTCACAGGAGTAACAAGGGATGACTGAATTAGAAATGACTGACATTTCTACTGTTAAAAAACACCAGACAAAAAACACAGGCACACAAAACCCCAAAATCAATAAAAAACAAAGGAGGGAAGCCTTGGAAACCTCCATCAAGCATCACAAATAAAGAGGCACAAATATAATTGGATAAAAGCTTCTCAACTGATCCTGAAAAAATAAATTTAAAAAAAAAGGCACTTAAGAACAGACCACATGTCTACATTTGCTGTTTTGGAAGACATCAAAATGCAAGATGTATTTATAATAACAGAAGTAGGCCTTGTAATGACTAAATGACAATAAATGCTGCATCAATGTCTTTGTACTTCCTTACTCCTAAAGCTTGTGTATGTACAAACATGGCCCAAATGCAGCCAACTTCAGGCAGGACTGAAAAAGCTGAACACTCTCACAGGTCACAACTGCAAATTAGTTGGCTGGGGGAGAAAACTTTCCTCTGAGATAAAGATTTATGAAGGTATTTGCACACTGACAGATTCCACCAAAGTCAAGACAAGTCAGGTCAAGAAATTTAGCTGCATTCTCAAGACTCTTAAAAACCTTGGAGAAATCTAGCTCTGGGTTTTGCTAAATGGACATCTTCTAGATCTGTCACTTTAAAAAGCCACATCCAAGTCTGCAGAACAGGTCAGGCTGGCTCTGTAAATCAGTAATCCATCCTCCTCCTCTGGATCCCCTCTGGATCTCTTCCATTTCTTCATGCATAGCTGTAAATGATCCTTCACTCCTTACAGAGCTTTAAAACAAACCCACACTCCCATGAGAGAGTGCAAAACAGAAATAAGGCTTACAGTGCTGAGGTCACCCTTTCACCTTGGCAAACCCTTTTTCTTATGAGATCCTTTAATCACCGAGCAAAACAGATAGAAATTAATCAGAATGCTGTGTTTAATTGAGAGACACTGGGAAAAACCAGCCCCAAAGGAAGATTTTGAAGCAATCTCCAGGTGAGAAGGTCCCGCAATACCAAGGAAGGAAATTTGTGAGGAGATGTGTAAAGGCCTTGGTGGATGCTGCCATCTCCTGGCATCTTCTCCGGCTTACAAACTGTTCCTGAGCAAAAGGTACCTCACATCTCAGTTTAAAAAGGCCATTTTTACTTTATTTTATTTTATTAGTTACTTGCCACACTCTTCTGAAGGCAGAAGTTACCACAGAGAATTTAACACTGTGTTCTCCCTCTCTGTATGACCAGGGCATGAACAAGTCCTTCTACAAAAGTTTGTTTCCAGGTCAGCCAAAACAGAAAATAAAATTACACTGGCAAACAGTGGTTCCATTGCTGCTTCCTAAATAAAAAACATCTCTGTCAGTAGTTCAATTTCCAACAAGTGGATAACAAAAGGCCTAAACTATGGACTTCAAATAATCAAACTCAGATGCCTTAATAAAACATCCTATGCAGGACTCCACTTGTCAGCAGTTTAGGAAGTGGAAGAAAAGTCCATAAAACTACAGAGACAGTTTCTTCAGGGCTCCAGGAGTTTAATCCTGGTTTATAGCCTCAAGTTTAGGAACTGATTTCCTTTTTACATTTCTTTTATCTTAGCTAATGCTGAGGATACTATTACCCATACAATTATGTAATCTTTCTTAAAAATCATTAAATGCTTTGTTTTCTATTCTTGTGGGATTCTTGGGACAATCTTTACTATTCAGAAGGCAGGAGAGGATTATTTTCTCTCAATATTAACTTGAGCATGTACTCAGCTATCTTCATATGATCCAAATCAAGTGATTATTACAACAGGCTTAAATTTACTATGAAGGGTATGGCCCTGTCTATCTGCATAAATGCATAACATAACAATATAACAATATAATGTATTGTCGTAACATATCATAACAATATAACATGGCAGGCTAATATTTTTAATCACAGAATCATAGAATGGTTTGGGTTGGAAGGGACCCTAAAGATACCCCCCTCCCGCCATGGACTGTAAAAGCAAAATTTAACAGCAATTCTCAATTTAAAGTGAATGATGCACATAAGCTTCTCTGAAAAGAAAGGGGTAGTTCGGGGCAATTTTGACAGAAAAGTAGAGTGAGGCAATATGGGAAGAAATCATTCAAGAAAGTCAAGAGAAATATGAGTAACTTCTATTGGCCATTGATCCAAGAGTTCTCAGCAAGTGGTTTACACCGCAGCGTGGTGAAAATCAGCTGACAGCCCTGCAAGGCTTCAGCAGCTCTTGTTAACCTACCCAAAACACTCGTGCTCTGATGCCTTAGCTCAGTGACCCTGTTCCAGCACAGACTATTTCCTCTTCCCCGTGCCCTGGAGTCCATGCCAACATCACCTCAGGGACAGTACCCTGGGTCACAGGACTGCAATCCAACACCTGAGGAAAAAGGACATTTCTGAAGCCTGTATTGCCACTGCAGTGCTCCACCTCTGAACTACAGCCTTGGCCAGTTGGACTGGACTTCCTGTTCAACTAATATCCATCTAACTGTCATTTCATCTCATGTGTATGTAAGCCCGTGCTGCTCAGCCCAAGTGAATTCAATCATTCCCACCTTCAAAAGAAACTCCACTGAGTATTTAGGGCTAAAATAATCCTAAAGCTGGAAGGATGTTTCATGTGGGATTTTGAAGAACAGAGTTTAGAAACAAAACTCTGATCAGAGTTGATCCATTTTACAGCTTAAACCCTGCCCTTTCACTCTTACAGAGAGGAAGGAGAACTCTGTAAGAAAGCCAGAGAAGTTTTCCACAGCAGTAATTGTTTATGGCCATAGTTCTGGAGAAGCACAGAATGTGAACATTCACGCTGACATTTTACCTGCCTTATCTTAATTCATTCAGTCTAGTAGAGCTAATTTGGTGTTAAAGACCTCACCAGATTTACTGCCATATTTTGGCCAAGGTATCTAGTAACTCTAGATACCGTTCAACTACGTAAAACAGAATTATCGCAGATTTTTCCTTACAAATTCTGCACTGTGATTATGTACGTGCTCACAAGGTTTCACAAGCAACGTACTGTGGCTTATCTATTGCCTACTGCAATATCTGACACCAGCATGTGATTTGATAGATGCATATATATTTTGTAATTATTTTAGCCACACTTGAGAAGTTGAATATGAAATGACAGACTTATCTTGCATTTCTTGTGCAGCACACGTATCTGTTTAACAGCCTCATACAACAAGTGTTAATAGTTTCAGTATGAATTGCCCAGTTTAGAAATCACAGAACTGGAGCTGCTATACATGTGAAGAACAATATTAAGAGTGCATGTTTTGGTTCAGCACAATTGATAAGCCGATATTCAGTTCAAAGAGACTTTTATCTTGGCAATTTAGAATATTGAAAAGGTTATGTACGTTCATGAGAAAGGCACAGCTGTGTGGTCCCAACCTGCAGCATCTGCAAGGCTGTTCAAGCAAACTGCAGCTCAGTCCCACACACACACAGATAGCTTTGGGTGCCTTCTACATGTGCTACATGCACTGAAAAGACTTTTGGGAAAACCTTTGTTACTTTGAAACATCCAATTTTCACCTAACCTTGCAGCCTCTCTTTATAAATGTAAAGCTTCGAAATAACTTGGGTCATTTTGCTGTAACCTGGGCTATAAAAAGGATCTTCTACAGAACTTTTTCTAAAAGACTGCTGACTCTGTGAAGATGAGAATAAAACTATGTTCTGAGAATGAAACTCAGCAAGCCTGGATCTTAGCTGGTGGCTTAGTGCCTAAATCTCCTGCTGAAGATCTGGCTCAGCTCTTTTGGGTAAAAACAAGCCCTTATGACACTAACAGCAGAACTCCTGCTGTCTCCAAAGAAGACGATTTCTCTTTCCAATTTTTCAGCTGAGTATTTGGTTCCACTTTTTTGGGAATGTCTAAGTCTGTGACTTGAGGTCTCCTAATGTCAGACATCATTACCAACTACCCAGATTTCCAATGTCCCAAATCTTATTACCAAATATCAAACCCTTTCTTCAGCATACTCCTCCTGTGTCTTAAGTAATTGTGTGAGAGCACACAGACATCCAGATGAGCCGAGATGTGCAGAGCAGCAGAGGAATGGCAATGCAGGTTTGTGGAATCACCAAGCGTCTCCCGCTGTGACTCTTTCAGCAGTGGGTCTTTCAGGGTGGCTCACCTTCAGCCCAAAGTCTGGGAAAAGGATCTAGGCTGGTTTAAGGTATTAGTAGGTCTTAAAGAACTTCAAAGTACAGTAATTAAAATTAGGCTAAATAGTGCCAAGTGCAAAGAGGATTAAAGGAAATACTACTACTTGAGACTGTGTTAGAAGTCAGAGATATCAGAGGTCTTTGAAAGGCAACAGAAGTTGGACAACTGATTGTACTTCTAAGGAACATGGAATTTAGGATTTACACATCCTGACTTCATCCTCTGAAGTTTATAACAATTAGATCTACAAGTACTCACCTATGTTTTTTTTTACTGAACAACTGTATTCCCTCACTTTTTTTTTTATTAATTCACTTACTATAGTATTGAAACACCTTCATCGGCTTTAAATTCCTTAATTCTCTGAGGCAAGTAGCTTTAATTTTCTTAGTCCCCAGGTCATCCCCTGGCCTTAACGCGCTGCAAGAGCATTCCTTCAAAATGTGGCTCTGTAGCAACCCACCAAATCCCAAACCAGACTGACCAGCTACATCTGGCACAGGAAGACTGCAAGAAAAAGAGAAGGCAGGGTGCTCACACAAGGTACAAGAGGAGAAGAGGGAGGCACCGAGGTGAAGGACACTTCTGCTCCTTGTCTGAGACTTGAGACATGCAAGACTCGACTGCAGAAACCTTCATGGCACACATCAAGTTGATTTAAGGGAGGATGAAGTAAGAAAAAAGACAGTTATAAACAGTGATGAATCCTGATTTACAACAGCTCATACTGCGACAGAAGTTGCATCATTAGCCAACAACAGAACGCTTAGATGATTTGTGAATTTTCTTCTTGTGTTTGTACTTTTTATTCCACTCTAGATATCTTTATCATGGAGGCTTAAACAAAATCAGGTCATGGCAATGTGTGACGCTGTTGATAATCCATACCATGAGTAACCTCCCTGTGCTGCCAGAGCACAGATAAGTGTTCACTAGGCTTTGCCCAATTGATTTAAAGTTAGGTCACGCACACGAGGTGTCTGCCTGCCTGTTCATAAATCTTTGACGTGTCTGGCTGGCTGGTGTATTGTGCCTGACATATGAACTGTGCAAAATACAGTTCACAGGGTTTTATTACTGCAGTATCTTTAATATCTCCACCACAGGTATTTTACACCTCATAGACACAGTCACTAATGCAGCTCTCCAGTCACTAATGCAGCTCTCCAGTCCCAGCACATCACCTCTGCTCAACCCAAAAGCTCTTTCAGCTCTCACTCTGCTGTTGCCAATTATATTCTCCGTATTACAAGTCTGCCTGATGGGGATTTCCTTTCCAGAGGTAGAAAGGACCTAAGCTCAGGTTTGACATTCAGTGCAGCGTGGCACCTCTTCACCTGAAGATTTTTCGCCTAAAAATCCCCCAGACAGATCACTTGGTGAGAGAAGGAAGCCTATCAGTGTGCTCAATCCCTTTCCTGACTCTCCATCAGCTTAGCTAGTAAAATCTTCCTACTGGGAGCATCCCTCACTGTAAGCAGAAAGGAAAATACTCCCACTCTTAGGTGGGAGTACTGGTTGTCTCTTGAAAATTAGCTATTATTAGCTACTATTAGCAGTCCACTGTTTATGTTTTGATACTGGCCTTGACATAATTAGAAATAAATGAAGGTTTGATAGCACGTGTTTGTTCTTCCCCTGAATTTAGTGCAGGCTGTGACAAGACCTGGAAAATGAAAGCAGCACCCTGGGAATACTAAGGAGCTGTCTGCATACAGAAGTTGCACTGCTGTAAATCTAATTCAACCCAGTCAGAGCAATTCTTTTTTCAGGGGTTCCCTAACATGTAGTGATTTATAACTTTCTTCTTGCAGTAAATTTTTTCACTCATACTTCAAAGCATAAGTCAAAAGAAGCAATCCTAACTAAATCAGTGGAAAAAAAACATACTTTTCACTCCATTGATATAACTTGGACACAGACCTGTGTTAACACGGATTAGATACAACTCAAAAAGTTCACAGCTTTGTGCAACCACTAAAACACCCAAGGTTGTACCATTTCATACACTTGGTATTATCTGCTGTATGCAGCTTGTCAAGAGCCATATTTTATTTTTAAGGAGTCTTAAAAGATATTAAGCTGCTCTTTTGGGGAGTCACAATATTCTTTTGCCTTAACACAAAGTATCAGTAAGTAACACATAGTAACCAGACAAGTTGCAAGATCTTCCTTCTCCTCTGGGACCTTCTGTTCCATCAAAAGGGGCAAAGACTTCCTCAGATCTTTTTTTATTCAAATTTTAGACAAAAGACAAGAGTGCAATAGCAGAACCCTGCAGCCTATATAATCACAATGAACTTGCATGACACCAATACACAGTCACAACACCACTCCAAAAATCAAGGGCAAACAGGAGCAGACAGATAAAGGGTTTTCAGTGTAAATGCTGTGGATATTTAACAGTGATGTTTGCCCTGCAATCCCTGGGTGCAGCAATACAGTATGACCCAGAAGGGGCCCAGTGTGGGATCTTTTTGGAGATCTACACTGCAGATCCATTTACCACAGCAGTTCTGAACCAGCAGGACTTGGTTAGGCAGCACACAAACACTCGTTCAATTGCCATTCTTACCTCTGCAGCCAAGTAGTTTCCAGTTGCCAAATGCTTAAATCTAAACAAGCTATTCCACTGTCCTGCCCCTCCCCGGCAAGGGTCATGGTGGACAACCTAAAAGAAGAATTTAGATTTTAATCATGCTCCTCAAGATCATACTTTAGATCACTGACATTTCCTGCAGTTCATTCCAAATAAAAATATGCAAACTACACCATTACAGCCTGGCAAAGAGAGGAATTCTGTGCTTACACGAAGCTCACCATAGATAACAACTACTTACATTTACTTTTTGCCAAGTGCCAGGAAATACTCCTATTACTTTTCATGCTTTCATTAATCTATTTCCTGCAATCATAATGAGCCAAATTTTGCTTTTAAGTGACACGGTGTGAATCTGCAGCTCAAGAAGTAGGGAGAGCTGTTCTAAACTACTAGGCACTACTTAAAAGCAAAATTCAAACCATCTTACATTATTTTACCAATGATACCAGCTCTATTTTTTTTTGACAGTACTGGGGGCTTCTGAAGAATTTTCATTCAAGTGATATATCCTCATATCATCTGAAACATCCCAGGTTATTTCTTTTACCCCTTGACTGAGCTGTAGGTCATTTGCTTTCTTCAAATCTAGCAGTGTCTGTCTCTTTTAAGGAGGAATCTCCAATAACTTCAAGTGCAATACACTCTACTCCAAACAATCCTTACCCAGACAAAAATCAACCTTTCTTCTGAAGACTCTGTTCTAAATGCACAACGTTTGTTCATCACACAAGAACTTTTGGGTACAGGAATTACATTATTGTAATAGCAAGGATTTGAGACCTACCAATTTCCAATGTTTCTCAGTTGAACAAAAATACATTTGCTAGTTCCCTTCTCAAAAGCACCCCCATTCACAACACCACCTTCATTCAGGTTAACTTTAAACAAATGTTGATGTGCTGTGTGATCTTTGGGAGATTTCCTGTCAGCCATGGATTTCCATCTTCTATACTGCGCATGAAGTTAAACGTAAACACTCCAAACTCAGGATAGATGAGCGTCCTTTGATTGGCTTTGATAAAATCACACCATTTACGTCAAGTCTGAATTTGAAATTTGACTCTTCCTCATTTTAGTGCAGGTAAATATAGTAAGAAAGCCTCCTCTCTCCACACACACAGAGCAATAAAGCAGCTCTCCAGGGTGCATCCTACACAAACCGCTCCATGAAATAATAATAGTTACAGGGAGGTGCGTGAGGATATCAAGAGCCTATGAATGACTCATGTTGTGGTGAAGTCTTTTCACTGAACCCTGGCCTTCAGGTCCTAAAATATTTATAAAAAGAAGAAAAAAATACCTCTATTTCCCACAGTGCTTTGGAACTTGTGGCAGACGTGGCTGACTGACGTAACGTAGTGCGGAGGAAAATGTGTTGTTTCTTCTCATATTCATCACACGTCAGAAACTTCTCTTGCTCTGCATGAAACAGCCTCACAACATCTCCCTAAAGAAATATGAAAAAGAAGCACTGTTAAGTGGTAGGCAAGGCCACCAGACTCGTTGTCTATTTGTAACAGCTCCAGTGCTGCCAGCAGAGCTGACGGAAATAAAATGCTTCTGAGTTTCTTCCTGTTGCTGGAGCAGGTACCAAGTGAAGAGCATTCAATCTTAGCACCAAATCTGGAAATTAGATGGGACGATTCAGTCCTGCAGGAGACCCATGGCCTTTTGGAAAAGCAGAACTTGTTTCAGAGCACCACAATGAACAGCGGGCAAAAATTAACCTAAAGGTGATTTTTAATTCTGGTTAACTTTATTAAATTGATTTTTTCATTTCTAATCTCTCTCACTATTGAAGGGAAGTGATTTTTCTAACATTGTATTATCTTCTTTCTTCTACTCTGCAATCAACACCAACACCCCCCCTCTATTTCTTCTGCTGGAATCACTTTTGTTTCCTCCTGCCTCTCCCCAAGACTTGAAACACTATCCTTAAATGGGTCTACACGAATATACCATTTTCCCTTTCAAATTCTTCCTCAGAAACTGCTGGTACCTTGACACCTACTGAAGGATAGTCAGTTGATTATGATTTATTAAGGTACATGTGAGGACAAATTAAACTTATCTTTAAAATGAAAATGTAAATTTTCTCAGAGATTAATCTACAGGCATGAAACTGTGCAATACCTCAGCATGTAAAGCTACATTGTCTTATTACAGCTATTGTCATCTATAAGCCTGTAAAACCACTTTGAACATCTACATAAAGTCCTTATTTATTCTTTTATTCACCAGGTAATATTTCCCTACAGTCAAATGCAGTAAGACTTTTTGGATTCAGAAAAGCGATTTAAAAATCATACTTACTCCTTTCAGTACATCATCTCGGTAACTACTGAATTTCATGAACAAAGTTATTTTCCAGCTTGTGTTACAGTTGACAGCATTTACCTTTAGGAAAAAAAACAAACAACAAAAAAAACCCCCCAATTATAGGATATGGGGATGTTCTGTTCTTTTTGAGACATTCCATTTTTCTGAAAGACCACACCACATTTAGGATGGCAGGGGACAGGGCTTAGCTACATATCTGTACAGTTCCTAACACAGATCCTAAAGCTCTCAAGTGTTAACAATGGTGATGTTGGAGAAGACTGAGTGGGCAAAATGCTGCTCTGTTTGCTGACAGCTCACCAAGAACATCCTAAAGGGATGCTGAACGAGGACTTACTCTCATGTCACTCAGAGTTTGAGATACTCAAGCAAACCTCACAGAGTTTTCAGTGCCAGGCATCACTGCAGCAAGAATATTTCATCTTGGGTTTTTGAGACTAAGTTGGAACCAGTGTTCAATACTGGCTTTGAGCCCTTGGTGGGCTCATGGTGGGTTCTGGTTACCAGGAAAGAACAACTTATCACAGAATCCCAGAATGGCCTGGGTTGGAAGGGATGTTAAAGATCATCCAGTTCCAATACCCTGCCATGGTATTGCCATGGTACACCTTCCACTATCCCAGCTTGCTCAGAGCCCCATCCAACCTGGCCTTGGACACTTCCAGGGATGGGGCAGCCACAGCTCTGGGCAACCTGTGCCAGGGCCTCCCCACCCTCACAGGGAACAATTTCTTCCTCATATCCAATCTGAACCTGCTCTCTGTCAGTGTGGAGCCATTGCCCCTTGTCCTGTCACTCCAGGCCCTTGTCAAGAGTCTCTCTCCACCTTTCCTGTGGGCTCCCTTCAGGTACTGAAAGGTAACAATGAGGTCACTCCAAAGCCTTCTCTTCTCCAGGCTGAACAATCCCAATTCTCTCAGCCTTTCTATAAGACAGATCAGCAGTTACCCCTCCTGCCCCCCTGAACTCACCTCTTTGCAGCCAGGGTTATCTAGAAGCTCAATGTTGCTGGCGTGCAGAGGTTGTCCTGCATTGACTGGCATGAGAACAACTTTATCTCCCACCACAACCTGGAAGTCAGAAATAAAATGTCATTTAGACCTATGCAGTTATCCAATAACATGAAGTAATGTAGCATATTTAGAAAATGACTCAAATGCATGCTCTAGGAATGGCACTCGGTGAATTTATTTGCAGACAGTCCACACAGCAGCTCTGTTCACCCACAACCTGCAATCGCTTGCATTCAAGATTTCCCACTAATGAATCCTCACGTTCCCAATACGCATGTCCTCTGGTTCAGCAGAAACTCCAGACCATGAAATAGATACGAATCTACGAATTCCAGGAGCAGTTCAGTTCATCTGAAAGTTACATTAAGTTCTCTTTATCCCAAAGAAAGCTTAGAAAGTAATCATGAGCCCCCAGCTCTGTGGACCATCTGCTGGCAAATGTCCTGACAGGCTCAGTTCTGTGATTCAGACTGCTTGACTGCAATCTAGAAAGGCACAGAAATCACTGGAAATTCAGAGAGAGGTGAACACACGCCATCCCCTCTGCTGTTGCTCCCTAAATGGTATTTGAGCTCAGCACAGGGAGCAGGTACAACAGCTGAGAGACCTTCTCTCTACAAGAGGAATTCCTGGCTTGCTCCCTGCAAGCAAATTCCCATGCCCTTGCAATTCTTTACAATATACAAAAATTTTTTTTAACCTAAAAACTGCTTGAGACATGCATATGGAGAATTCAATTCATGCCTGGAAGGGACAAAAAATAAATAATAAAAAAATATCAATCCACATAGAATGGCTGGCACTGGGTCCTGATTTGCTTATGTTGTTCACAGCAATTTTAAGCACACACAGACACTAAGACAAGTGGCTACATGTGATTTTTTTTTACTATATGAAATACTGCACAAGCCATGCTTTCTTTTGGAAGACAAATAAACAAAAACACTTTCTGCATTGATCAGCACATTTCTTATGAAAAAGCTGAGCCCAGCTCAGCCTTGTGCAACTTCAATGCAGGTGAATTTGGCCCACTCATCGCAGAGGTGAAAAGGAAGGTTTGCCTGTTCTTTACCAACACAGCTAAAATAAACAGTAGCATAAGACAGCGTCACCATGCTCAGATCACACACAGAAATCCCACTTGATCCAAGTCAGGGGAACAAGTTCACTAACAGAACCAAAGTAACGACAAGATGCCTGTAAGACACATTTCTTATGCAATACATTCCTGCATGCCATGCTTCACATAGATATTACTTACAGCCTGTTTTAAGAAGTAATGACCAGACAATTCATTAACCAAAATACCACCAGGTTTGCATCCTGCAAAGTGGAATCAGGACTTCAAAATTGTTGCATGTACACCAGGACTATCACAACTTAATTAGTAAGAGAACACATAGTTAAGCATCTTATTTAAAAAGAAAAAAATCCACTAAAATGGCAGATAACTGCAATGCAATCCACACAGCACCAATCCTGCTATCAGGGCATATTGTGCTGTTCAGTCCATCTGGAACCAGCTCTAGCCTTAATCAGTCCTATCTTCCATTGAAGAGCAGCTTCAAAAATAATGAAGACTTAATAAAAGTCTGCAGAAAATATTGCAGTTATGCCAATTACTGTAAATTTTCAGTCATATTCTTTCATTACTTTCACTGACTTGCAAAATTAATCAGTTGCTAATAAAGTGAAGCTAACCTTCTTTCAGAAAACTAAGTTCTGAAATGTTTCACAAGGCTAAAAAACTGTGATCACTTACCAGAAGAGTCACAGCCATGACTTCCTCTATCAGATTCCCAGATTCCTTTTCTTTCAGGACATATGGCATATTTAGCTCTACCTTGCCTGCATTACCTGACACAGTAACAGCCACCCAACCAGTAATTCAACACTCACTTCTATTGTTTAAAAGACTTTCTAAAACGTTTTCTTAGGAAATTTTCTCATTATAGCACAGAAATATAGCTTAAAAAAAAACAAAGTTTCTAAGCAGAGTAAGGGTCTGATATACCACGCTAACTCCATGAATTGAAAGGTTTCCATGTCTGGGAGTAACTGAAAGGGAAGAAGTGGGTACAAGGCTGGAGCCTCTCTCCATCTGTGAGAGGGAAAATGAGGATTTCCCCCATCACTTGCTACTCCTGTCCTCTGTGAAACAGCTGCCTGGTTTGTGTATCTGTTAAAGAGGTAGAAATGTACAAAAGCACTTAGGAGAAAGCTACTAGAGGACTAATGTTTATCACTGGAAATTTGCAAAGAAAATTGTCGAATCCATTTTGGCCTAGTAGAAACAAGAAACAACTTCCCTTTGTAAATTTCCTCTGTAAATTACAATGGCAAGTTGCCAGCTCAGATAAATTACAATGGCAAGTTGCCAGCTGTGAAAGGCAACCTGGTAACAGAAAACGAGCAGCAGGCCACTCCAGGGGAACTTAATCCATCGAGTTAGGAATAAGCCTAGGCCAGTTTGCCACAGGGCCCTCATGGCTCAGAGGCTGTCAGATAAATCCCCACAGGAAACGGACTAGGAAAGGGGTCTGTGGAATGGGATGTTACAGCCACCACTGCAATGATCTGCAATCTTTTTAGATCAGCAAATCTGCTTCCAAACCCTTATGTGTGCACAACAGTGGAAAATGGAATCAAAATCTCTCTAGTACTGAGGATGACTTTGAAGGCCTAGGATCATTCTGCTGCTCTCAGGTGTAAGAGCTCGCAGTGGCTTTGCAGATGACAGGCGGGAATCCCAGGTCCTCCCTCTGGAGAGCATGACATGTACTTATTTTCCAGGCATGAGAAATTAAAAGATGCTGAACTGATGTTATTCTAAGAAATTAAGCAAAAACAATAAAGCCACTCTTTTTTCTCTCCAAAGAAGGAAAAGAAATACCAGGCTAATGTTTGAGCCACGTTTTTTTTCCTCAGCTGAAAAGCCATGCAGAGGCTGAGGGCTATATTTGCTGTATTTCTCTGCAACAAGCTTTGGGAAAAAGGAAGATTTTCACATACCCTTTTGATTACTACGTGGAGCAGGGAAAGACTGTGACTTTAGGGATATTTGACCAGGAGCTGGGAATGCAATCCTTCACCTCTCCACAACAGATTGCAAAAGGAGTTGCAAGCAACCACACTCATCATCCTGGAGAGCATCCCAAGAGCTGGGTAACCACAAAATTAATGAGAGAAAATACATGAAAAAAGAGGCATTCCCTTCTACAATCCTGAGAAGGCTTTCACTGATTATGCACAGGGGAAAGCAGCCAAACATTCCCAGTCAGGTCTACAATATAAAACCACAAAAACTCATCATCGTGTGGCCTTCCCAGAGGCAGATCTGAATTCTCCACAGCAGGCACTTAACCAAGCCACAGAACGAAGAAGGGATTTGTGATCTCACAGCAGAGCTCTCAGATCTGCAGCAAAGAGCTCTCCTGTGCATTCTTCCTCTCATCAATATGCAAGACTCCTCCTGAAACCTACCCAGAAAAGACTTTCCAGACGATCCAATCCAGCTCCAGCCGTAGATACCATTTTCACATCAGGAGGGAATACAGATTTAAAGAAACCAGATGTATTTCCTAGAGACATTCTCTACTGACCTCTTGAAAAAAATGTTGCCCACAAAGTTAAAAAAAACCCAAAACCTTTAAAAAAATAGACTCTAGCATAAATTATGATTTCTCGTCAGCTTTCTAAATCTGCACACAACAGGTAGACTTAGCAAAGATGCCCCAACAGAGAGGCTCAGTTGAATGTTGCAACACATCAGATTCCAGACCATATAATTTAGTAACTTTCCAGTTATACATGAAAGGTAATAGTCCCAATCACCCTTCTAATTTCTTCTTTCCTGAACTGAATCCTTTATCAAATAGGCCTGCAGCAAATTATGTCTCCTGGAAATCTTCTGCCTTCTCCTTCTTAACACGTTCAGTATTTCCACTTACATTGTCCCCTTCACTCCTCAGTTTCCAGAACGGCTGGATATAAAACCAGGAGCCCTCATTCCCTGCAGCATCCAGGGACACCCGCATAGCGTTCTTCTCTAGCAGAGCTGGTAATCTCTTGTTGACTGTGAGGTACTTGTTGCTTTTTATGTGCAGTAGCTGGGAACAAAGAATAATTAAAAAAAAAATTAGTACAGCTTTTAGTTGCTTTTTGTCCCTCCAGTCAAAAGAGGAGATGCAGGCTTTCACACTGCAGAGATTTTCTGTAATAAATATAAATACAAGATAAAACTAGAAGGCAGTTATCAAAGTATGCTACAGTTTAGGAAAACAGACCATCTATCTCAGATTGAGAGAAATGTGCCAGGGATCAATTTTACAGCAGGGCAAGGGTCCACTGAAGTGTTCCCTTCAGGAATTACATCCATTACAGAAAAGTTGTACTGCACTTAAGAACTTAGCTCCTGTCTCATTTATATGTCATGAAATACAGATTACTTCGGTGATTTAAAAGGAGCTGCACAGCACCTCTACAGCATGGTTTTGAAATAAGTCTTGAAAATAAAAGACATATTTATATTCAGATTCTAAACTGCAGCACCAAGAAAAACACATATAATTTTTATTATGACATATTATTTAAACAGGAATATGCAGCACTTCTGGTAGGCTTTGAAACAGACAGAAAAGCACAGCTTCACCAAGTTCTGTTTACCTGACCCTTGACAATCCAGATTACAGCAGGTAGTTAGTTTCATTTTCACTGTAACCTTGAAATGAAACAACTGCTTCCTTTCCAACTCTGACAAGGAAGGTGGATTTCAAAAGGTTTACCTGGATGACGTTGCTGTATTTTACAATTTCGCCCAACAGCTTTCTGTTCTCGCTTTCATTCTGCTTTTGTTCCAGTTCTGCTGCATGCTGCAAGAGAATGATTATTTCTTCAGACTCTATAAAAGAAGTACCTGAAACACACAGTGCCTTTAAATCCTGCAACCTACAAACATTCCTGTACTGAAAATATTAGCACCCAAATCCTGGCGCCAATTCTGATTTTTTTATTATCCAAAATAGAGACTCTGTCACAATTTATGGGTCACACCTGAGATGGATGCTATTTTTAAAATTTTCAAGCCCAAAAAGTAATTCCAGGTGCTTTATTTCATCCTGGAGAGGATAAAAAGGGCCTATGATTAGCTTCTCACTGTCACCACTCCTTTTACTTGTTGGGGTTTAATTGTATATAAACACATGGACTTTATAACAAAACAAAAACAGTAGGTCACACATGGTAACATCAAGATTAAGCATGATAGTCTGGGTCAAACACAGCCACAGAACAAACTCTCAGCTCCTAGCACTAATTGCTGTGTAACTCTGGCCACACACCATGTGCTTTCCTTGCTGTTTTTAACTGGAAGCACTGGCGGCCTCTCCACTGCCCACAAAACTGTCATCCAGGTTTGACAGGACCTTGTTTTCACTTAAGTCTCATGCATTCAGTTATACTATCAGGCCAGCTGTTTTTCAGAGACAGAGGAGTTGCTCCATCCACACCGTATTTGAGGCAAAATAGAATCTGCAAAAGGGTTCACAAAAGAATCACCTAGACTGAAGGCAAGGACAAACACAATTCTGAGGAATTTCCTGGCTAAGGCATTGAGGACATCCCTTTGTCCACTCTTCTGCCTAATTCCTGGTAAGGATTTCCAGCACTATTTAAACCAGGGCTCTGTCCTGATTTTAACAACTCCATTTTTATTTTATAAAACTTCTGAAAGCACTGTCTTGCTTACAGCAAAGGCAAAACCCCCAGCCCAAAGTGAGATAAACACCAGGCCAGGGGCCATAATTGCCAGGCAGGAGGTAGGAGAGCTAAGGAGAATATAGAGTTGCTACGGTGGCATAATAATACCCATCATAGAGGTTCCCAAGGCACTTGTTATTATTCTTTCTGGAGCTATTGTAATTCTACAGCCTGCAGATTGAGATAAGATTACAAATACAGATGTCTCTTACTTGAAGTTTCTTCAGCAGTGCTGCTTCGGTATGGTTTCCTTGTTTGGCTTGCTTGGCTTTCCAGTACTGCTTCTGGGCTGAATATCTGTTCATAGGACACACCTTGAAAAGGCAGTCTGGGGAAAGATTGAAAGAAATACTCCTAAGTCATGTTGAAAGACATTTCCTTCATTTGTAAGTATGCTTTGGTTAGGTTTTCTTGTCCAGAAATGTCCAGATATCAGTGTTTAAACATAGCCACCAAATCAGCTTGGTGGCAATGATACCATAAACAGGGTGGCACAGCATTAGAGTTGAACCTAAAGCCTTTAAAGCCCCACACGTTCCCACTTTGTGCAACCTCTGCAAGAGCCCCAGGCTGTGATCCTGCCATATCTGCCTGCTGCTTTATTAGAACCCCAACACCACAGATGCACTGCCTGAAGGCATGTGAAACCTTGGAAGAATGGTCCTGCTGTCTGTATGTCACACACCTGGCTTGCCCAGCTCCTCCTGGCACTGCTGAATCCAAGGATGGCAGGGGCATTCAGCCACCAAGCAGGTTCACACAGAGTTTGGGTCTCCACGTGCCTTGACTGGGTTGTTTTTACTGTTAGGGTTTTTTAATCAAAGTGACACAAGCTGAACATTACCACTGTCCAACAGACCAGGAAAAAAGCAGGTGAGGAGAGAGGAGCCACCTGAGCAGGGTGGCTGTGCAAATGAGAGGAGAGGATGAGGAGGAGGAGAAGAAGAAGGAGGAGACTGCAGCCAACACTGAGATGCCTAGTGAGAAATGAGGAGCAGCAAAAGAAAGAGAATCTCAACACACCAACCCTCATCCCATCCCCACCACCTCCCCATGTGGAGAGAGGGGGCTGCCGATCAAGAAAAGGGAGAGATGTCTGGAATGAAGCAAAGGGGTACTTCCCTAAATGCTTGTCCAATTATTAATCTTTATTTTCCAATACCATAATCAATAATTGAAAGTTAATGTTAGTTGGCAAGAAACTGAATGTTGTGCAATTCCCTTATTCAAGAGTTTTTGAGGGGTTTTTTTTGTCCGGTGGCAGTCCTATAAACTGGAAATAGAGGCTCGTGATTCATCCAAAGCCAATTACTTTTAGAATTATAAACAACATCTAGTCTTGCACGGTCACAATCATCAACTGCTCTAAAAGCAGCAAGACTTGACAGACGTTCACGTAGCAAACGTTGGTAATTGTCCTTCCACACGCCACGTGTATTAACAGGCAAGAAGAGGGAGGACTTCTGCTGTGGGAGTAGTAAGGACACCCAGGACTGCCTGGGTGTTGTAGGGTGAAACTCTTCCCCAACATGGGCTCCGGTCTGTGGATGTCAAAGGAAGGTCTGTCCCAAACTATGAGCCCTCCAGACCTCAGTGGCACAGATGGCCAAGCTCCAGCTGAGGACTGACCCAGCCCCTATTCAAGCAGCAAATCTTGTTCACACAATATTGCCCCCGGTGGCAGAACTTTCCTTGGCACTGACCAGAAGTGCTCACAGATTTGCCCCCTCCTCACTGTCCTGAGTTCCTGTTCCAAGGAGAAAGTCCTACAAATCCTTATCAAAGCAAACCCAGCCACTCTGCAAAGGTGTTTGCTTTCATTTCACATTTATAATGGGAATTATATCACACAACCTAGAGTACACAACTCCCAGGTAATTTTTACAATATCCTGGAAACCAAGAAGGTGAAAAAAAAACCCCAAAGTGCTGTGTACCATTAAATCATACTGTATATTATAGGATATTTTACCTGAAGCATCAGGATTTTGGCTCATAAGACAAAAAGTCTGCTATTATTTTCTGTCACAATCTATAATTAACGTGCCTTCTCAGAAGGCTTCATGAAACATTTATTTCTCTGAAGTAACAATACCTTCTTTTTATAGGACCAGTCTTCATTTCTCAGTTACTCCCCAGACATCCTGCTACTTTGAGTAAACACAGCGCTTCCCATTCTCCTGCAGAGTCTCAGAGCACGGTGCTACCACTCTGCAGAGGACCTTTTTCAAACCAGTATTACTTCAATTATATTTCCCTCATTTTATAGACTTAAAAAAATCATATTACTTGTTCCCAGACAAGCTTTTTCCTATTTTATTTTACTTTTTACAACTCCAGATACATTGAAACCAGGTCATCTCATAGTTTTTCTCTGTTTTTTTTTTTTTCCATTTATTTTATTGAAGTAACAAAACTATGTAAATTCAAGCTTCATGATCCTAAACATTGCAAAGGGGTGGAACAGTGCCTGCCCTAGAGAAGCTACAGTTCAAATAAACAGGAAAAAAAGAGAAAGTGAGGCCTAAGATTATAAAGCCACTTTCCACACACAGCAGATCAAAAAGCCATTCCCTCCTGGAGGTCAGTCTTGCAACCCACTCATGAGACAGAACGTCTCTTCTGATTTCTCCAGACATTCCCAGATAGTCCTAGTTCCCAATCCATTACTTTAAGAAGTTTTACATAAATGCTTCTCTTCCTGAGGACTAATTAAGGAGGCAATATCAAAGGTAAGCAAATAGCACCTTCACTCAGAAAGTCTGAAAAGGAAAATAACTCCTATTATGCCCTTTAAATAGTTCTTGATATTGGATATAGATGGTTTAGAACAATATTCTTCAGACGCTTTCTCTCCCTGCCCTCTCTTGGGTTTTTTTTTTTAAGTGTTAGAAATTCAACTCTTGCCCATCATGGAAGATTTCTTTGGTTTGCAGAACGAGAGAAATTATCATATGGCTTTACTAAAACCAGAGAAATGGGTGAGTGGAAGTGACAGGGCTATAAAATCACAGTGTGTACAAATCTACTTGTCTCGGAAAAAAAAATAGACAGAAAGGTAAAAAAGAACTAATGTGAAAATGAAAAGGAGAAAATGTGAGGGAACAAGGAGTGGGGCAATGAAGAGTCTTAGGCAGGACAACAAAAAAAGCTATCAGGAGTCTGAGAAGCGAATTAAAGCAGTTATGGAACTGAGAGAAATAAGAAGAAAATAAAAAGATAAACCAAAATTATGTAGAAGTCAAGTAAAAAGAAAAATGGCAGATGGAAGAGGAAAGGGTGGGAGGAGGAAAGGAGAAAGTGCAGAGGAAGGTAATGGAAGGGAGAGAAGACAAAAGAACAGTGTCAGAAAAACCTTAGATCAGACTAAAACCTGAAAGGCAAAGGGAAGATATTTAGGAATCCAAGCATCAGTTTCACAGCAGAAGCCTCAAGAACAGAAAGGAATACAAGTTAAAAGTAAGGAAGTTTAGACCAGTTTAAAAACTTACGTCATTTTACATTTAAAATAGGAGAGAGATTTGTGCTCCTTTTCTAGAGCTGCTAAATCTGACCAACAAGCAGGTCTTATCTGTGCTATTTTACACCTTGGAAGCTGAAAGTGTTTCCCACGGGAGATAGGAGCATCAAGCTGAAGTGTGTTTAGGGTCACAGACTAAGGAAACCTGCAGTTCTGTGGCTCATGATGCAGCTTTTCTTCAGAGGTGCACGACTCCTGGCACACAGTGTTCTTCCCAATCTCTGGGAACCCAGCCCTGCAGCACAGTAAGCATTTCCAACATGACACTCAGTGCCTTGGATCTCACCAGCTTCAGCTGGAATTAGGACAAGAAGCACCTGGTTTGATCAGTCCCTTCAATTCAACTGCAATTCAGTAGATATTTCGTGGGTTTTTTTCACCAGGCTTCAGGAAACACGTGTGGGACCAAATTCTGCCCTCCTCTGCACTGATGCAAATCTGGATGTGCACCCTGGCGAACACAGAGCCACTCCAGGTTCATCCCAGTGTGACTGGGGGAGGAATGGGGAGCACAGCTTCTTCATATGGACACAAAATGAGAAGCAACCACATCTTTCCTTCACTTAACAACACTCCGTGCTGCAGGACGTTCTGAAACAACCAGAATAGCAACCACCCACTCAAAAAAAAAAAAAAAAAGAAAACACAACAAAAACGAAACTGCTATTTTGAGCCTCTTTACATAGGCTTTCAGTTCAGGCCAACAGCTCAGTACCTTTACTTTGATCTCTGAGTGAACACTGTAGGGGAGATACAAGCAGTTCAAAAACACAATCTTTCTCTTTGTCCCTCCCACTGGGGAAAGGGTTGATAAAATATTACCAAAAAAGAGCAAACAGAGTCCTCTGTGATATTAATTTTCAGAGTCAGTCCTTGAAATCTAAACATCTTGTTAGAAACATGTTTTTCTCATACTTCTTTGACTCCCAGGTCGTGCTCTAACCTCAAATCAACGCCAGTTCAGCTATCAGTGATAAAAACATTGTAAACCATACAGAGAGCAGTTACTGAAGAGGCCCTGCTCATCCTGCTCTTAGATGCTATTTTCAGTTGCTTATGTCTAATCATTCAATTAATCATTCATGCCAAAGTCTTCCTTTCATGTCAAGAACCTACTTAAAGCAGTTCTTGTTTGGTTTGTTAACTTTGCTGCTTTAACCAAAGATATTTCCCAGAAGATTCTTGGGGAGAAAATATGGATTTTGCTTAGATTTCTTGGTTATAAGAACAACATTTAGCAACTCTTTTGCCTCAGGGCTCTGAGTAGAGCTAAGAAATTTAGCAAAGCATGGCAGAGATGTGCTTATGGTTGCTCTCATGGTAGAGACACATGGTACAGGGCACTAAATCTCAATTAGACAGCAAGTTTCTGCTGAACTCTCAGCACAGCTCCTGCTATTCCCACACTTAGAATTTGACTTGAAGGATGAAGGAGACAATATACAAATGATGGATTTATCTTTCCTGCAGCCATCCTCCTGAATACACATTGATAATGGATACTTGAAGCAGCAGGAAAATGATATTGGATGCAGCCCCTAACACGATAGTCATGCTGTTATAGAAGGGTGGGTTGCATAAATTAATGTGACAAAACTTACTTTTTCACTTATTTAGGTTCTCCTACAGCTGTTAGAGACCTTATAGCACCTTTCAGTACCTAAAGGGGGCTTACAAGAAAGCTGGATGGAAAAGAACTTTTTAAAAGGGCCTGGAGTGACAGGACAAGGGGCAATGGCTTCAAACTGAAAAAAGGTAGATTCAGGTTGGATACTGGGAAGAAATTGTTCCCTGTGAGGGTGGGGAGGCCCTGGCACAGGTTGCCCAGAGAAGCTGTGGCTGCCCCATCCTTGGAAGTGTCCAAGGCCAGGCTGGATGGGGCTTCAAGCAAGCTGGGATAGTGGAAGGTGTCCCTGCCCATGGCAGGGGGGTGGAACAAGATGGGCTTTAAAGTCCCTTCCAAGCCAAATCATTCTGTGTTGCAGCTCATCCAAATTTGCATGCTATCACCATGCCAGGAGTCCCAAAATTAAGTCAACTATGGGTGCAGTATAAAGCAGAGAGAGCTAAGGAGTGACTGGAAGAAAGGCTGCAAAGGGAGCTAAGAGGCAGCAGGGAGGAGGAGGAGGAGGAGAATAGCTACTAAAAAGTTTTGGGGCGGGGAGGGAGAGGGAGAAGAGGGAATCCCCAAAAAAGAGGAGGATCTGAGTTAGAGGAAAGGAAAGGTTTGATGCTTTGGAGAAGAGGGAGCAGAGGCAACTGCAGATAAAGGGTTGTGTTATGCAAGCAACAGACAGAGGTTACAATAAGGGACAGAGCCAAAACTGTCCACAACTAATGGAAACCATCCCCCTACAGAAGCTGGGACATAGCTCAGGATACAGCCCTCACTTTCCTCACCAGCAGAAAACAGCTGTGCATTTGTCAGTGGCCCAGCCCCCTCTGACATCTGCTCCACATGTGCTGCCACCACTGATGGCAAATCATTAGTGCTGGGAGTTCAGTCGGCTTCCACTCTGCATCAAAGTGCCCAAATCCTCAACACAGAAACCTACCAATTTTTTCTTTCTTTACCTTTTGCAGTTAGAAATGAACAACACAGAGCTGCAAGAAAAGAACTCTAATGTACTGAAGTTATAAAATCAAGCCCTCAAACACCAGACAGTGAAAAAGTTATGGTTATCTTTTTAAGCTCTGTTGAGATCCTTAATTGTAGGCATTTGGGTGTATTCTGCAGTTATCCTATCACAAATCTTTCCCAGTGGCCTTGGTCTCATCTAGAAACCTGGACATGTTCAACTTTAGAAACACATCGGGGTAGTCCAGTGACAGAAATACTGTCCAAAGAATCCCCACCTGAAATTTTGTGCAACCTGGAAACTGAATTACACATGTACTTGCAGGCAGTGAGAGGGTAAAATCACAGTCAAGTAGCCTGCAAGCCACACTGGATGCTACTCCCAGCTCTGCTTTAAAGCTGTTCAGTCACACAAGTGACTGAAATTTATTACTGTTAGTAATAAATGCATCCTCACTTTCTCGGTTTCCAGTATCTGCCAGTGTGCTGAATGCTCACAGCTGGAACTGGAACCAACTGCTGATGTTTCCTGAATATATAATGGAAAAAAGTCTTGAATCCTCTGGGAAAGCAGAACTTCACTCTCCCAGTGTTTTAAATGCTTTATTTTTTGCAATAGTAATGTATACATAAACACTGGAAATAAAATACTAAGGTTAAGCACGTCAGTGCAACCCCTCAAAATCATAGAGTGGTTTGGGTTGGAAGGGACCTTAAAGATCATTGAAAATAGATACAAACAGACATGAAACATGTTTCCCTTGCTCTAAATCAGGCAACTGATACTCTCTTTGTCTCAGAACCGGTGTGAATCCAAGCCCTTTTAAGCCAAAAGAGGCCTGGATCAGGCTAGTAAGTCTCTGCTCTGGCACAGTTAGGAGTACTTATTTTAGCACTCAAGAAGTAAAAACTACATGTTGTCAGTGCACTGTTATTTTTTTCCAATAAGCTAAACAGCAGAATTATCCAGATCTACAAGGTCAAGTTGAAAAATATCAGATACGGTTTCAAGCAAAAGCAAAACAAAAAGCTGACAAAATATTTGGGGGTACTCCTTAAAATGGTATCTTATCTTGAAAAAAAATAAACAATCCATCAGCTCAAGTAGCTTTGGACCTCACAAGTTTCTTTCCCATTTACAGTAAGAGCAGGGCTGAAGCAAAGAGTTTGTCACACGGCAGGGGATCGGTGTTCAATGTACGGAACAGAGCAAGCAGCTCTTGGACTACAGGAAAATCAGTCCTTTTATCCATATTTTCTACCTGCCTCTGGTGCCTTTGCAAATTTTGTATTTAGTTCTCAAAATCTGCCATTCATGTTCCGGTTTGAAACTTCGTCCCTGTGTCCACAAACCCTCTGAGAAGTTACATGACAAAAGTGCCCAGGGAGTTAGAACTGCATCAGTTGGTCATTAAAGAGAAATGACCCCCAGTTACTGACCTCGGAACTTCTTTGGAGGATTAGCAAGGTCACCTGCCTCTGGCTGCACCACACACCGGTCATCCACTAACCTAGAAAAACAAAAGTTATCACACTCACTAAAACATGCCATCAGTGGATATAAATGTAGAGACACACCTGCCACACCAGAGATACAGAAGCTTCCACATTTCTCCAATGTAATACAAAAAATACCTTAGAAACTCTATTATTCAGTTACTAAGCATAACCAAGAAAAGTCTACATTTTCCTTCCAGAGAGAGGATTTCCTCTACTGCTGCACTAAATTATGGCCCTGTGTTTCAAATCCCACTTCATTTAAATCCATTTAAATCCAGTTAAAATCCCTTCTGTTACACCACATACATTGATGTTACATGTAAAATTTATGTTTTCCTTCATTAGAGCCATTAACCCTCAATCAGAAACAGTTTGTTTCTCTGCAGCTGTCAGATTTTCTTCTTCACCATTTCCAATCTTTTTCCTCTGAGGAGGCATGTGGAATTAAGGTTCAGCTCTGATCAAAACGCCCAAGACCACATTTTCCTGTGCTAAAACGAATAAGCATTTCTTTAATCCACAGCAGAATATCTAGATGACAAATCTAATATACTTCTTGCAATATTTCAGAAGTTAAATAAACAATAAAATTTAAAAGTATGAGTTGTTAAACTTATCTCAGAACTTCCTAAACATAAATTCAGCTTCCTTTCAGGAAGCATCCTGTAAATAATTTGCCCATTTCAAACAATTATTCAGGAAAATCATGTTTAAGGACACACTACTGCCCTGCCACTTCACAGCAACAGTCTTAGCAGCATTTTTGTTGGAAATTGCCAGAAAAAGCACAAATTGGCTTCAGCCAAGTTACACAATAGATGCATTCAGCTTTCACTCAAGTTGGTGAAGGCTTTGCCTCCAGCCACGAGCGCAGCGAGGCCGATCCCCCAGCACACCCATGAATTTTCTAGCTCTAGCAAGATGACAAAGTGTCCACTGTGGCTGCAGCTCCCCAAAGTAAAAATGACAAAGAATTTTGGAAGTCAGCAGTTCCAATCTCATAACAGACCCAGATGCAAACATGAGGTGTCAGTGAGGAAGGGGAATTGAAGAAACAGCTTCAGGAGCGAGCAGGGAGCCTTAGGGAGTTGTGTTTCTTCACAGTCTAGGTTAGGCCAGGCTTAACAAGAACAGAGCAAGATTTGGAAAGCAGGACTCAGGAAGAGTCTTGCAGGCATCCTGCACTCCGTCAATGTCCTAATAGGCCTATAAACATATAAACTTCCTATAAACAGCACCTAAAACCTGGAGCCACAGAGAGCTGACTGGAAAGGACTACCTTAACAGAAGCTGTGCCAAAGGATTTTAATGCCAGGGAATACTCACTCTCAACAAAATCCCTCAAAGGTTTTTAAGGAGGAACCCATAAGGTTTGACCTTAAGCACTGTCAGGACGGAGGCATATTGAAAAGCCAACCATAACTCACACGGAACCTCCTGTGTTCGTTGGTGACAACCTGTGAACCCTCATGACAACTACAGCTGTGGGTGAAACACAAAACTTTCACCATGGCACGTCACTGCAGCAAAAGCCAGATAGAAAGCAAGGTGTTGGTGCTGAGAAAAACAAATGAGATCCTGCACACTCTCTGAGCCAGCCAGCTGCAGCGCTCAGACACACTGGCCTTGCAGAGAACAGACATTAAACAATTAGTATCAATCACCTGCCGTTGAGCATTCTCTAAAGGCACAAAGATAAGGAGCATAAATGAGTTCTGCAGCCATCAGGAACCAAAGATATCAGAGAAGACAAAGGAAAAAGGAACTGGTGCTGCTCCCATCCTATGGACACAAAATCAGAGCACAGAAAGTTTGATTGACATGTGGCAGGGCAGTGGCATGACAAAGCAGGAGCATCATCTCTTGAGCCCTTGCTCAGCACCTCAGCTTCTCACACCTTTGTTCCTTATAGCACAGGACAAAAATCTGAGGAAAGTATTGTTTTGTTTATTTAGCAGTTATTAAATTAACAATTTAATCCCCAGGATTTCCACATAATGCCACTCATCCTGTATTCCAGCTGCATGACCTTCAAAGAGAGTCTAACAGCTCCTTGTTTACCCTGGAGGTGCTTGTTACAGTGTGGTAGGGAGAGCTGAGCTGCACATTGCACAAGACACAAGACTTCAGCCCGCTCTGTGGATGGGAACAGAAGAGGCTCTTCAAACGCAGACCACTTCCTCTGATACACAATTCAAAATATTCAAATCCCACTTTTATAGCGAGCCAAAAGCAGCTGCTGGTTTGTTACTGACACCTGCGAGGTGGCTGTGTTAAACAACCAGCAATTCAAGACCTTTGTAACCTGCAAACAAATCCATTTGAGATGTGTGAAACCAAACAACAGGCTTGGCTGCAAAAGGTCCTGGGCGCCTGCAGTGACTGTCAGACCACACCACAGCAGGTTTTAACATCACTTGCTTGTAGGTTTGAATAGGAGGCCAAAGTGCACCAGACCAGGCTTTTCAGATAAAGGCAGAATTTATTGTATTATATTTATTGTATTATACCATAAAATGTGCAAGTTATGTAAACACTGAACCAAATTGAGGTGCCAATATTCAAGCCACTTAACCATGGTACTATCAGAGAAGCTTTGACAAATTTCAAGGGGTTTAATTCCTCATCTGGACTGCAGACAATACTGCTGTGTGGTCTCTGCTGTCATTCAGCACCTGGCACATACAACACAATTGCATTTCAGTTTTCCATACGTTGGCAGCACATAAATGACAAAGAAGATCCCTGCACATGTATGATACGATTTCTAGCTGGGCAAGTTCTTCCCCGAACACAATAAATACCTGGGTTTTGCACAATCCCTCCAAGTAACTGCTGTAATTAAGCTGTTTATTGGTGGTGCCTAAGATAAATCATCAGGAAAGTCAAAGCAGTAATTACAGGCCTGGACTTTACGCACGGCCCTTTGTATTCAGTAATTGTAGAATTAGGGGCTGAAAGCAACAACGCTCATGGGATTGCTTGTCACAGATGCCCAGTCATTCTCTCACTGAAGCCGGTGGAAGTTTTTCCACTCGCTGCAGGGGAAGCAAGGGCAGTTCCTTATCATAGTGCCACAGGCAGCCAACCTCACAGACCAGCAGGTGTTTAAGCCATTAGGGCCTCACAGTACAGAAGTGTACCCAGCTACAGTGTACAAAGGCTCATTAAACAAGAATTGGAGCTACCTGAAGCAATGCCTAGGAGATAAGGTGCGCTTCTCCACAGAGGCGGGGGGGGAAGTAAAGGCAGTTTCCACTATCATCACAGAATCCCAGGATGGGTCAGGCTGGAAGGGACCACAGTGGAGCGTCTGGTGCCACCTCCCTGCTCCAGCAGGGCCATCCCAGAGCTCAGGGCACAGGATTGTGCCCAGACAGCTCTGGACTATCTCCAGTGAGGAGATTCAACACCCTCTCTGGGCAATCTGTTCAGGGCTCAGTCACTGCACACACAGGACAAAAGTTCTGCCTCACATCAAGTGATAAAAGCATGAACCTGTAGAGTTCTGCACCTCTCTTCCTCTCCTTTCATTCTCCCCCACCACCTGGTGGACTTAAAGCTGTCCCTTCTCTGGTGAAACGGGAAGAAGGACACAGGGATGGGAGGAGCAGGACTGAGCAGCAGCAGTATAACTGATAAGCAAGGTATGTTGGCAGAAAAGTCTTATGGTGCCTGGGTTCATAGATAGGAATCATACATGCTGTAGAAGTCTTTGTGTCCTGCAAGCTCCCCGATTACCTAACACAGGCTAAAGGTAAATAAACCAAAGGTTTCTAGGAACTTGCAGATGTAGTGCAAGAGTCAAGGAACAGTTGTACAGCTATAATCCTAGAAGGACCGTTCCCAGTGATGAGTTATTTTAGATTTACTACTGAGATATAGTTGCATTCTGAAAAAACAAAAACCAATGCAAGAAAATTATAGGAAAGGAATTATGGTGGGTTTCATGGATTTTAGGTCTCTTTCATAATATAAGATGCTTTTTAGATTGTCAAAGAAAGCAGCCACATAATATCATTTATCTTAGCTTTGTGCCTTGAGTTTCAAAAATACCATCCTGAAACGTATTTTGTCTCTTCCCACCAACAGAGACTTCCACCCAATAATCACAGCCAATATTATTAAGTACAACAATACCTGAACAAACACATGAGCACACAGACTCTCCCATACATGGAACTGCACGTGTGTGTGTGTGTAAATTGTTAAAAAATACATGACCCAGCTGCTGATGTCTATTACACACTCGGTACTATTTATACATCTATGGAGTATTTTAGTCCTCAAAAAGCTGAATAAACTAAGCTAGAGGCAATGTCTTCAATCTAAGACACTCAAGTTGCTCAGCTTTTACTCTCTTAATGGTATCATCATTTCACTGCTTTTTTGAGCAGCACAAGGCCTGGGAGGCAGCAGGAAGAGGGGCAACATTGGTGACAGGCATCAGCAAGAGAAGCTGGAGATTTTAACTGCCAGTGGAGCCCAGCAACTTCTTTGTTCACAAAGCGTGCTGAGGGTACATCCCAAAACCACATAACCTCGACATGCCCTCATGAACAAAGGAGCAGCCCCCAGAGCCTCCCCCGCCTTGCTCCTCAGATGTCCCTTCACACAACCTCCTCCACAGTAACGCTCCTCCAGAGCACCTGCCACCCAGGACACTTCTTTCCTCCCGAACTGCAGCACGAAGCCTCTCCCGTGCTCCACACATCCCAGCAACCACTCAGGAAGAGAGGTGCAAGTCATACCACCAAGAAACCAACCAATAACGAACAATAGGTGATTAAAATTTTGCTGCCCTGGAAATCAAACATCAAATACCTAAGTGCCAAAACAATCAGGTCCACCCAGTTCTTCTCCAAGTCCACCCACTTTTCATTTCGTTGAGCCTCTTATCAGGCATCTAGGTCAGCCCACTTCTTGTGTGCTTCAAGCGGTCTCCTGCCAAAAATCTACAGTCATCCTACCTCACCCTTCCCAAAATGTGAGTTCATACTCTTTTCTGACTAGCAGTCCTGCTTGGAATGATTTACAGCTCTATGATTTAGCTACCCTGCCTGAAATGTGTCCTTTTTCCTGTCTCTTTCCAAAGCCAAATTTTTCACCATCATCTTTTCACATCTTTTAGGGTTGCCTACATTAATCCCAGCTCACACAGAAAATAAAAAGGCTCTTCCTTGCACTTATAGCAGGGCTATTAAATCTCTGTACCATTTAGGAAGATTCCATGCTAAAAAGCCCTTTTGACAAATGGAAGGACAGAAGAACACAATATTTGAAGAACTTCACTTCATGCCAGTGAGGTACAGCAGCACAGAGACAAGAAAGACTGCCTCAAACTTCAGGAACTTTATACTTTCCTTTCTGAACAAATTTTGATTGCCACAAACACAACGCATAAAACGGGTTGAAAAGAGCTGTTAAATAAATACCCTTATTCTGGAAAAGCAAACTTCTTTGCGTCTAAAACATTCCAAACTCCTCAAGGTGTCTAACACAGCAGGCAAATTTCACCATGCACCATCTTCAGTGTGAAACAAGGATGTGGTGCATTTTATCTCAGCTGCACAGAGCGGGAACACTCAGCCATTCCCACCATCCCAAAAAAAGCTTGCGTGGGTCACTTTGAATTATATTATCAAACGGTGTGGAGACACATGGGCAGAAAGCACAATCCCAAGCACATACTGGGAAACAAAAACACCACCATGCAAGTAGGCAGCTCCACATTTGCACTAATAGCTGCACAAATAATTAGCCCTACAGTTCTTCCCTCATCTGATAGTGCATTCATACATTCTTGTAACTGTACCTGCAGGCTTGCATGTCAAAGGAGGGACGAGGGGAATAAAAGCAGAAGTTTTTCTGCTCAATTAAGTAATCCAGCTATAAATCCTGAATGTCATTTTGTTATTCGGTTGTATTGTGTTATATCCAGTCATGCTTTTAGCTTGCAAAAGCTTCTGTTCAGCAGAACTTGTTTATCCCTTTTTATAGCTATATTTACATTTAAAACATTGTGCAATTTCAATTAAATTATAAGAACAGAGTTAAAATAAATTATTACAAAGGAGTAAAATGTTATTTGGAGGTAACAGAGGAAAGGAGAAAACAGGGTTCTTAGATTTTAGTCTCAATTTTGCGATTTTCTTGGCCTGCATAATAGGTAAGCCATTAATGCACCAAGAAAATGGTACTGAGCTTTGCTTGGACATACTCATTTTTGCACAATATTTCAAGATCCTCACATCAATACAACATACATTGAGTCATTTTCAGTGGTGCCAAGCACACCTATTTTCTGCTGTCAAAAGGGGATTGGGAACTGGTCACAGTCCCAAGGCTGACAGAGCTCAAGAAGTGTTTGGACAATGCTCCCAGGCACAGGGTGATTCTTGAGACTGTGCTGTGCAGGGCCAGGAGTTGGACTCAATGATCCTTGTGGGTCCTTCCAGCTCAGGATATTCTGTGAT
The DNA here is from genome assembly GCA_013397775.1 of Eulacestoma nigropectus. Lineage (NCBI taxonomy): Eukaryota > Metazoa > Chordata > Aves > Passeriformes > Eulacestoma > Eulacestoma nigropectus. The sequence goes on along the minus strand of VZTE01005517.1, from coordinate 419,812 downwards.
TCCGTGGGGAACTGGCAATGGGAGGAGGTGTGCCAGCCTACCCCACCCAGCTCCCTCCCCAGGCACACAGAGTCCTGCTGCACTTCTCCACAACACTGGTGCTCTGCTCCCAGGCAGGTTTTGGCTTCAGTCTGTCTCAGTGCCTTTGATAAACAAATTACATTCCCATAAACCCAAGGAAATGGTTGATTTCTTCCTTTGTTTCTTTTCTATTTTTTTTTTTTAATATGAAAAGTAAGAGTCTATCATACAAGGATGTTGCGACAGCCTAAAGGCATTTAATTGGAAAACACTTCCACAGGCAAACCCTCTTTTGGATGAAAGTTCTATTAAAGCTAAAAAAATGGAAATTATAAAATGAGTATTAGGAAAGCTTTCTGAAGGCAGTAGTGGCTTGCAGAACACAGACCCACTAATAATGCACATCACCTGGAGGACTGGACCATTTTTCCATTACTAACATTTTCCTTTTAGGTGAAATCTTGGCTCTCTTTGAACGGACAAAATTTCCACTGATGTCTCTGAGGCCAAGATTTCACCCCCATCATCCCTGCCTCCCAAAAGTGCACTGGGGGATGAAGCTTAAAGAAGCAGCAGTGTCAGCACCTCACACTGAGGGTCATTCATCAGGGTTTTTAATTACAACCTAACCTCTGCAGCATTTCCACTTAATCTTTACTCCAGCTAGCTACATATGGAATTCAAACACTGTAAAAAGTCCAGGATTTGGCCCAGAGCAAACACACCACTTACTTAGAAGTAAATCAGAAAATCAAGATTACACACGTGGCTTTAACTCTGCTTGCTCACACCTTACAACCACCTGTAACAGGTCTGCAACTCAGCTCCCTCAATGTAAGAAGGCACAGATAAAGTAGAATTATTAGGTGTATCAACCTAACATACATCTGAAACACTGACACTGGGACCACTGTAAACTAAAAATGAGCGTGTCAGAGGCAAGCCTGCATCCTTATGTGAATTTTAGGCATGTAGCTCACTAATCAGTCCCTATCAGACTGAGCAGTTTAAATTTCCATGGTACACAGTGACTTCAGAAAAGAGGTCCTAGTAACAGCATCACTGCCCCAAAATCAAGCAGAACTCATTGCATAGTTACCTATTCAGCCAGAGACAGCAAAGCTAAGCCAGCAGCATAGAGAAAATAATCATAATCAAAATAAATTCTACATTTAGTTTACAACAGAAGAATTTGTGCTTTTTTCCCTCAGCTTTGCACATATTTGTGAATGGCCACTTTAAAGGACTGCTTTGAAGAACTGTGTGCTAATAAAAGCAGCCAGAAAGGCTGGATTGTTCACTGTTAACCGCATTTAATGAAAATGGAAAGATTTACCCAGAAAAATACTGTTGAGAAATGCCAATATCTGTCTAGTGATCAAAAAGTGACTTCATCCCCGTAATGAAGCCAGTCACACCTACTCATCAAAGTGGCAACACTTAGCGTAGAAAGGAAGCACAAGCAAAGGGAGAAAATTAGGAAACTTTGCTGAAATAGCACAATGTAAAAATATTGTTGTTTAAGCAGACAAACCAGCCTCAAACGCTATAATGAACCTCAGCGTCTGGAACGACAACATATATATGGGCAAACACAAAATATATACATACAAAAATATATACATCCACAAATATACATCCACAAATACACCTGAACAAATTATCAACCCTGCAAACACAGGTTGGAATGTAAATCTGGGAAAACAAACCAAGATGTTTTTCCATTTTGTGACACAAACAGCAATAATCCGGCAGACCAACTCATGTCACACTATGTAAAAGTGTGAGTGGAAAACATTGCTCAACCAAAATGCTGACATTTTACACATTCTGCACCGCTTATTTCACACAGGAGAGGCAAATTTTACGTGCCTAATTTTTTGCTTAAGTAAAAATATAAAACCGTTTTTCAGACAATACAGATAACAAAACCATCCATGTTACAAACTCTGTTATATGTCAGGATACCAAATAAAGAAAGGGCTCACCTCATTTCAGAGGCCAACAATGGGGACAAGTCCCAAGCTAGTGTGAACATGTGTAATTCTACTGAAATTAGTCAAACAGCCCTTTTCTGCAGCAACTCAGCACCTGACCCAGCGTTTTTCACATCCTTCCTTTAGTGCACCTTCCTTCAGCAGCCCCAGAAACTGTCTTCAAGGCCAAGCACACTCACACAACACATCCTGAGCTCCCCCAGACACAGCCCTTTCCATGAGATGTGCAATATCCTGGCACTGGGTGCAAACCTGGGCTTTACACCGGGAACATGAACCTTTCCTGACCATGCCCTTGCCGAGGCAGCGCTCTGGAATTACGGTGCTGCCTGGTTTTGCCTTCAGATAAAAGGAGACAGCTCTCAGGTTGAACAGCATAACCACCAACAAACCTGTACCCAGCATGCAATACAGCTCCCAAAATCCTGCTGCTGGTTTCAGCCTTAACTTCTGCCCCCGGGGACAATGACTTTGGCTGGCAGGAATTCCCTGAACGAAGTCTGCTCACCCTTTGATGTGTCCAGCTCTTACCAGTGGCAATGAGAATTGTGCACAAGGAGATACCTCCACATCAACACGTGCTCCAATTCTCTCAACAAAGGATTGTATGATTTTTATTTTCATTTTGCAACAATAAATGTTTACAAATTTTTGCAGCTGGGCCACGTATTTTTGCATATTCTCCTTGCTCTTCTCTTTCTTCAGCAGCAAGTTAAAAAAAACCTTTCCAAACAAAAACCAGCTGAGAAATCACAGTGACTCTATTTACTTGTTTGAAAACTGAGCAGAGCCAGTTTCCTACTGGGAGAGATCATTTTGGGAGCTGTTCCAGATTGTCTCAGAGCTGCTTTCCCAGCTCTGGGAGCCCTTTGCCACACCTACCCCCGACCTGTACACACTTGCTTGAGAGAGTCCCACATAGCAGCGCAAAGCAGAAACCTGAAGAGAAAATGCTTGGGAATGCTCCTGCCACAGCAGAAGGAGCTGGGAAGTAGGAGAGTCACGAAACAGCAGCCACAAACAGGGTGGCAAAACAGTCGCTTCAGTGCAGGTGGACGGGTGTGAAGTTAAAGGTGGAAAAGGAGCCCATTCTACTCGTGTGAACTTTTCATAACTACCATTTTAAAGCAGGAAAATGGTGTAACGAGCAGGTTCACACCTCAAAACTACCGCAGACCTTTCTCAAACTGACCACCAGGCAGGCTGGCATCTCCTCTGCTTTTAAGGGGCTACACACACAACAGCCAATCTCACATGCCCAAGGACTCTCCCAGGCTCTGAGGCACAGAAGACCCGACATCTGCTCAGCAGATCTCAGCATTCAAGCCAGGGTGGCTGCACACTCCAGGAGGAGCTTCCAGGACCCCTCCAGCCCCATCCCTGCACAGGGTCTGGGGACAGCGTTAGTGGCAAAAATCACTGCAGGAAACATTTATAGCAGTACAGGCTATTGCATCTCAGCACCCCAGAGCACACAAGAGAGATTATTTATTAATACAGATTTTTTTGGTCCACCTGAGCTCTCAGCAATGACTCTGCTGAGCACCAAGGACCTCTGACTCTGGCTATGCTGTCAGCTGTCAGTCAGATCACCTTGTAAGGTGTGTCTCAACAACAAGCTCTGTTACAAAGAAATGAGCCTGGCCTTTTACCTTCAGGCCCTCCAGTTCGGCAGCATTCTTTTCAGCTGAAGGAAATGCTTCCAGGTCTCCTTGCACATCTTATCCTGACATCCTAACGGAGGGAAAACGCCTGCAAATAATCACTTTCTACTGGGAAAACTGGAGTCTTTTATCACTTACATACATTTAATGGAAATTAACTGGCAGAGAAACAAAGAAATCAGGTTTTCTAGAAAAGCCTGCAGTTGGTGATATGATAAGCAGAACAATGATATCCATTTTTCCTTTTTCAGTGCAATCCTGCTGTACATACATACACTTATCAACACTTATGCTACAAATCCCACAGAATCCCACAGGTTTTAAAGATGCAGACTGTGTTTGACCTGGGAAAAAGGAGCATGGTTCCTCCTTCTGGATCAGTCTCAAACACAATCCAGGCACATACAGCGCACCTTCTCCCTCCTATATATACCTCACAAAGCAAAAGCAAACCAGCCCCAGGGTTACACCTACCCCCTGTTGCAAAAGCTCTTAGAGCCAAACCAATCAGCTCTAGAAGAACTGTGATGCTATCACACATTTTATTCCAGACCTTGCGATCTTTGGTATCTTTTCGATCAGTCTCCTTCCTGATGCTGCACTGAGAGATATTAAAAACCCCTGTACTTTCACTGGAAAGGAAAAGAGTGTGTGTTCCTTGCTGTCACCACTGCCTCGAAAAATGTGAAAAATGGCCTCCAGCTCTGAGAGCTCAAAAACCAGAAGACCAAGAGAACAGATGCACGCATGATTACTTTTTTTAAATCTCACCATTTTTCAAACCCCTCTCTTTTGTTTCTGGGGGATCTGACTCATAATTTTCAGAAGCAAACAGGAAGCCCTGCAGACATCTCCAAGTATTTCCTCTCTCCACCCTCCCACCCACCCCTCTTGTCTTTTACATAATTTCTAGAGACTTTATTATTCCTTTTGCTATATTAGCAATGAAATAGCACTTCTCTACACCAGCTCCAGAGTGCCAAGGTGCAAGAGACCCTCCTTTGCCCAGTTCCAAGGGAGAGATGTCCTTCATCCCCCCGACAGGATAAAGCAGGGCTTTCCTTGCCGGAAGAAGGCAGGCCTTGGGGGCTGGCAGGAGCCAGCTGTGGGGAATTCAGTCCCACTCCCCACAGCAGAGTGGGACGTGGAGCAGAGAAACAGGATGAAGAAGTGTTAGAAGGTAATGTGCCGGGAAAGCCTTTTTACCTCACTCCATTTATTACAGCGCTTCCTTTCATTGTATACATGGGAAAAAATAACATTTCCCCTTCTCCACTCACCGGCAGGACCTGTCAGAATGCCGGGCAAGCAGCTGCCTGGCAGGCTGGGCAGGAGGCATGGCAGAGGGACAGCCTTGGGATCAGCTCCTCTGCACCCAGAGCAGAGCCCTGGCTGCAGCATGGGGGGTTGTAGCTTGCCCTGCAAGAAGTTCTTGATGCCCTCAAGCAACAGGTGGGTGGGGAAGGGGCAGAATGCAAGGTGTGGGAAAGGCTGGTGGTGGGATGGCACAGGGCTTCAAGGCACGAGGGAGGGGGATAGAAACAATGTGAGGGATGACAGGAGAAAAGAAACTACCTGGTTTGAAGAAGACCATGCAGCTCCCCCAAGGAACTGGAGCAAGGTGAGAACATGATGGGTGATGGAGAAAGTAGCCACCATTCCTTACTCCTGCATGACCAGTTCTCAACCAGCATGGTGGGGACCATGCAGAAATGCAATGGAAAGCCACCTGTCTCCGTTTTTAGAGATGTCAGCTCTCTCAGGCCCCTCTTTTTTATTTCCTTAATCGAAAAGTGTAAGTAGATGGGATACATTTTAGCAGCTCTTCTCAGGAAGAAGGCGTTCTGCCTTTCAGGGTGCTTTGTGTATTCCATCTCTTTGTGTCAGTGCAAGGTCTTAAATGCAATTACAGGCAAGCCTGAGATCCTGAGGTTTATATCCATGACACACCAGTTCCCATAGAGACTCTGTAGCAGCAACTGCTACTGCACACTCTCCCTGCAAAGGGGACCTGGACACAAAAACAAGCATACCAAAGCTCACATCTAGTTTCAAGTTAAACTAATTGGTACAAACAACCCCCATTTAAAAAGTTCTAATCTAACATTGTGCAATAATATTTAGCACAGTAGAACTATTCTAACCTTTTCCTTATCACTCCCCAAAGCTCTTGGACACATTATCACAAGAGCTTAACCCGCTGCCTGGCACATTAAGATTAAAAACCTGCCCACTGCCTCAGCTACTATTCCCTGTTCACTTGTGCATAGCAAATAATACTCCACAGCAATAAGCTGATCTGAAAAGATAGCAGAGCACCCCACCCAAGAATCAGCTCCATTTTTATCACCTCCCCAGATTTTATGACCTAATCAAAAAGCCAGTCGTCTATTGCTGTGGTGCAGCTTTGCATACGGTCACACAGTTCCTTCTCCAAGTCAAACAGCACCACATTGTCTGGGATAATCTCACCCACTCACATAAACAATTAGTCTGCTATATTTTGATTAACACTTCCGTTTAAGAGGACATTGAGACGCTTCAGCCTGAGTGGCAGAAGGTCTGGCCTCCAGCTAAAACAGACATGCTCTTCCCCAGCTTCCTCCCTGACTGGAAATCTCAGCTGCCAGCCTTGCCCCAAGTGCCTCTCTGGAGCAGAATTCCCCACTATTTTCTGATTTGACAGATAGAAATAAAACAGCATACCTGACTCCTTTGAGTTACAAGACCCATAGATCACAACATTCAATAAAAGAACTAAGTTGACCCAAACGCAGGCAAGGGCAAAAGTAAACATTAATCTGGGTCATTCATTTCACATTACAACCTTTGAGAGCCTGAGGGTCTCTAAGCAACAGTCAACCCCGTTAGCACAAATCATCTACTAAATTGCTTAAGTATATGAGCTCATATTGCTTAGAGAGGGCTGAGAAACACTCACATAAACTGTTTTGATGGGGAGCAGTAATGTGAAGCCACTGATAAAAAACAGCTTGCAGAGTAAGTGTACATCCACAGCCTCAGTGGTTTGAAAAACTATTCACCAAGGCAAAAGACACAGTCATCTCTCATACCACCGTTTACTCACATATAAATTCTTCCATCAGTACAGGGCTCTAAATAAGACATCAGAAGTTAACTGCTCTCTTGTGATCCATTAAGATAGAAACAGATATTGGTTAAACCTAAATATTATCATATTTCTTAGAAAAACTGAAGCAGAGACAAGGATTTATTCCACTGCATGTATCTGCTCTGTGCTACTCTGGTTACTTAAAAGGACTACAAATTATTCCTGTACCTCAATGTGCTGTTCATCTGGCTGGACTGCAGCTTTGTGTCAGCAATTATGCGAGTTGGAAGTGAACTTGAGGCTTTGTTCTTTCTTTTTTCTAACCTTTAATCTGAAAAGGTTTTAGAACATGTTTTTGTTTATTTTTACCTTTCAAGTTTAATTTTTGTCATAGGAAAAGAGCACCAAAAATAACTATTTGTTTGTGTTTAAAGCTCTGTGTTTACACAACAGAAAAGCTTGTCTCTAACTTGTCATCCTGAAACTAGAAAAAAGTATCGCAGCACTTAACTCACCAAAGTTCTGCTAAGTTCCTGCCAACTAACTTTGAAGAGATCTTGTCATTGCTGTAGAGCAGACTTTCAATGGCATTTAAATCAGATATTCTGCTGACTAACTCTGGCAACACAGTGCCCAGAAAACAGCTGACCAGCAAATGCTCAGTTCTCCATCTGCAAGTGATGGCACAAATATCCCGCTTCCCCTCCTCTCAGCACTCTGTAGCCAAGGTGGAAGAAGTAAAATGAGACTTCACATCACTCCCTGCAATCCCCCTTACCCAAACAGGCAAGACCCATTTGAAAGCAGCTGCTGCCACATTAGGGCTAATATGAGTCAGAAATCCAGACACATGGAATTTCATCTGGACACCCAGGTGCCAGTTTAAGGTGGGAACAGCAGCCCCCAAAGAGAAAATCTCTCATCCCCAGACTGGGACCAAATCCCGTGGAAAGAGCTACTTCACAATGCACAGGAAAATCCTCCTCCCTCTCCTCTTCAACTAGACTAAATAACCCACACCTCATTGCACTCACAATAATTCAGTCCCATTTTATATGGAGAAGGACTGAGAACTCACAGAAGGTATTTAAGGTCCCCCCTAAAAACAGATCCATATTTCTTTTGGCTGAAAAAGTCAGGGAGAAAAAAAACTGCACCTGTTTCTTAATAGAAACAGTAAGTGCCTTCAGCAATCCTTAGAAAACAAGTACTCAGATTTGATCCCTCAAGCTACCAGCACAAAAAACAACCAAAACCCAGCTAAAACATAGAAATTCCGAAGCTCCTTCAATGGGTAACATCATCCACCCACATAGATACTCACAGCCAAGGTGTAGAGACCACTCTGACAGCATTTGGAGATACTTGAAGACATTTCATCACTCGGGCAAGCCAGTGAACACAGTATCTTCGTTATCCTCAGAGGACTGAAGTGATTGAAAAGAAGAGCTGACAAGGTATTTTCAGTCCTTTCAGGCTGAAGGGATAAAATTCCTTTAGCTCTTCTATGACCTCTGCTAAACTGAGATAATAGATGAAAAGCAGCTACTGAAAAAATGCTTTCTTTCACCTCAGCTTGTTGGAAATCTTTATTCTTGATCTGTCACTACTTGTCACTACAAGGGTAAACTATTTTAACACATATTGCAACTACATAGGAAAAGGAGGCACAAAGTGCAATTGAGACTGAATTCGCCTTGATTTATTATGTCTCACTCACATCCAGTCAATCCCTGGACTTCATAAGCTCTCCTGTAAAATTTCATCCAAGAGATGTTCATGTTACCAAACAGGCTGGAACAAGCTTTTCCAGCCTCGTGTTTGATCTTCTACACAGTCCACATCACCCCAAAATTTCTTCCTAATTTAGAGATTTGCTTTATACTGAAACAAAATAACTTCTGGAGTATAATTCATATTCTCATCTAGTTCTGTTTTAAGTTCCTCAAAAGCAGTGAGACACAGTGCCCTAATTTCCTTGCATCTATAAAATAAGAGAGTTGAAGGTAGAAGTCCATAATGATCCATTCTACCCACACCCATCAGCCTGTGGGCACACTGAGATAGGGTGTCTTTCCTGGAAGCCTGCAGTCTCAAAGACTTCGCAAAATACTTGGAATTCCAAATTCTCCTTTGATCTATAGAAGGTTTACTCTTGTTTCTACATCTACAAAAGTCATTCAGCCTGGTTTCTCCTATTTGCAGTGCCCTTTGGTGCCTGACTTCACAAGCACCAGGTGATTTCGTGAAATAAATCACAACTGTGTCAGTGGACAGTCGTAACTACAAATTCTCTGGCAGAAAAGAACCCTCATCTCTTCAGCCACACACTCCAGTGATGCCTCCATAAGACACTGTTGAGCTGGGGCTCTCTCTCTTTTATCTGTCTTGCCAACGTCACATTTCCTGCACCATTTTCGGCTTCCTGCTTACACGTCACCAAATCATACATTTTGCTAATCAGCCATGACTCTTCTAGCACCCTCAATTTCAGCAGCTTCAAAGCCATGATACAATTTCTGAATTAACATAACCACCTGTGTACCACCTCATTTCTAAATTCCAAACTTGCCCGATGAGATCAGAAAACCTTGGTCTTGCCACTTTGAGGGGATGCTACGCTTTCAGATGATCACAAGAGCCCAAATGGTCTCCTGTGAAAGCTTTTGGCTGATCTGAAATCTGTTCCAGGACCAATACATTCATCAGGTGAGTGACTCAGGAGGTTTTGCACCTTATTCAGGAGGTTTTGCAAGTTATGAGAAGGAAAGAAAAAGCGATGCCTTTTTTAGCAGTCATTCCTTGAAACAGTTCCTTGATCTTCTGCCTAAGGCAATATCTGCAAAGAGTTAAATTGGGTGAGGCATCAAGGTGACCCTGGTGCTCCCAGACCCGTGAGCACCTGTGAAAGCACAGCCCTATTAATTCCTACAGCTAAATGTGGAAGCTGCTCTCGAGACGCCTCAGCATAGTACTGACCATGTACTTCTTCCTCAGATAAATTAAAATGAAAACATCTGACATTTTAAGCAACAAGAGGAGTTCTCCCCAAAGAGGCCAAACATTTCTGTCCTACTTTGTCACCTTCTAAGCTGCCCTTTGCCTTCTCATACCTGTGCTTCCACAGTTGAATAACTGATCTGCAAGGTCATTCCTAAAGTCAACTCTCTGCTGAGGCTCACACAAAGCAATCCAAAGCTTTCCTCACCTATATTTTGTGGAAAAATAGATCAGGACCACAGCAAATATATTTTTGACCAACTGAGTGACCTCACCCTGCTGTATGAAAGTGGCTTTATTTGCTGCTCATTTCCCTGACTTGCCTGGACAGTTTTTAATTGCTGCCCATAAAAGATTTCGCTTTCACCTGCAAATCATCATTCAAAGTGTCACTAGGAAACCTCTTCGCTTTGACTCCTACTGATGCACCCAGCTCTTTTTCCAGATGGCATTTTTATTATTGCTTTAATTCTACCCCCAAGGCTTCCAGTTCTTGTAGTAGAAATTATATCAATCCTGTCTGGTCTCTCTTCTCTTCTGTGATTGCTTTTTGCACCATGGACCCACACAAATACCAGTCACAAAGTTATACTTTGGGAGATGGATCCATCCCATGATACCAGATTATTGCTAATCAGAAGCAATTATGTCAGTTCTGGAGACTTAAGGGCTGTTTCTGCCATAAAGGAAAGTCTGAGATGGTGTTGGGTATTTTCTTCATCAGTCATTTGGAAATAGTTTTATATAATCATAGAACCATTTAAGTTGGAAAATACCTCTAAGATCATTGAGACCAATGAGTCCGAGAATTTGTGAATTCTTCTTTTCCTGAACCCAAGACATATCAAACAGCAGGAGCTTCTTTGATAGCAGTTTTCGGAGAGAAGAGTGGTCAGTGGCACACTCATTTTATTGCTCTTGGGTCAACAGATTTCCTTGTCTATGATTGATGTTTTTGTCTTGTGTTCTCTGTACTCACTCAGGCCTGTACACCTTGCCTTGATGATGCTGAATTTCTTTCTAAGAAGTTTCTTGGGTAACACAGCTCAGCTTTTACTCAGCTTTACCAAGCGTAAGTGCTTTGGGTGGTGGCTTCTATTGCTCCAGTTATCAGGTTGCAGAAAGGAAGCAGGATTTTCTCCCTCACCTCCATTACAAATGAAGAACATTAATTATACTCATCAGTCAACAAGGTTCCCCCCAATGGGTGAGCATAACAATAATGCCAGCAAGTGTAAAACTCTCTTCAGCACACAGTTTTCTTGAAATGATAAATTCTGCATCTTTAGACACATACTTAAAATAACACAACTTTTGACACATGGAAACCTTACTGAACTAATTAGCTTTGTCACAACTGGCTTACCCCCAGGTAAGCCCAGTTACCTAGAGATAAACCAATATAAAACAATTTACACACTGAACAGCTCACCAGATCAATGCTTATAAAAGAGCACTGGCCCAGAACTTGGAGTCTTTGGTTGTGTTCCACAATTTGTCAATAACCTTGCGCAAGTGGCTCCTCTGCTCGTGTCCCACCCCTTAATCCACTGTTTCCCTTCAAACATACTTCAGGTCCGTGGTTGAGAACTCAAACCAGCACCGTCCCACTTCCAGCTCTGCTCAAGGAAAACAGTTCCATTAAGAGCAGCCTAATCACAGGGGACAGTTTAATCTGACATAAAAAGGAAATGGATCAGATGAAATGGAGAGTTTGACTCCACCAGCCCCGTGCACAGCATGGCCTCAAATGAGCTGTTATAACCAAACTTTACATACCATGGTTTTACTGTATCCTAGATATTACAGGGGGAGGGGGTGTGGGACATTCATTGGTCCTTGCCTTCAGTGGCAGAAAAACCTGTTCAACTACAAAAGTTAATACAGACAAGACTTAATTGCCTGCCAGGTCCTGATCTTGTTTTGTTTCTGCAAGAGAAGCCACTGCTAAAACAAACTGAGCAAACCTCTAAGCCAGACCCTGCAGCTGCCCGGGGGCCACAGCAGTGCCCTCTCTGAACAGCCAGATGTCTGCCTCTGAAGGGTTTCTTGATCAAATCCTAATTTACCTTTTAGTACTCCTGAAGATCTAGCTGGGGAAGTAAAATATCTGAACTTGGATCCTATTCAACAGGTTCTTTTAAAAAATTATCTCATGACATCTTTGCAGTTTAAGTCTACATATTTGCAGGTGTAGGACCTACATCTTAAATCGCTTATACAGGAAATAATGTCATGAAACTTTGCTATGATTTTGTGAGTTACTTTTTCTGAGGAAAAGAACATATAACATCATAGAATGGCCTGGACTGGAAGGGTCCTTAAAAATCATCTCATTCCACCCCCCTGCCATCGGCAGGGACACCTTCCACTATCCCAGGGTGCTCAGGGCCCCATCCAACCTGGCCTTGAACACTGCCAAGGATGGGGCAGCCACAGCTTCTCTGGGCAACCTGTGCCAGGGCCTCCCCACCCTCACAGGGAACAATTTCTTCCTCATATCCCATCTAAACCTGCTCTCTGTCAGTGTGAAGCCATTCCCCCTTGTCCTGTCGCTCCAGACCCTTGTCAAGAGACTCTCTCCATCTTTCCTGTGGGCTCCTTTCAGGCTGAACAACCCCAGTTCTCTCAGTCTTTCCTCACAGGGGAGGTGCTCCATCCCTTTAATCAGCTTGACCAGCCTGACACAAATAAATTGTTAACTCCTCACCACCAAAATAAAAAATTCATTAATTTTTCTGTATGTTATTTTATACTTTTATGATTTAAAGGCAAGGTTATTCTTTATAAATAACATGCTACAATGATATGTAAGGATATCTACAGAGATACCTGAAAATCTTATTTGAAACTTGGACTTCTTGTGTTTAGTGAAGTAATCAGCTTTACAGTTCTCACAGCAACACTAAAATCCAAAATTTTTACATCAGTTCAGGACTTGGGAAACCTGTTTGACAGTAAAGTTTGACTTATTTAGTTCTGTCTGTGACCTGGGAAGCATTATAGATGTTGCCCTACCCGATTTTTATATCAGCAAGCCTGATGGAAAACCTCATCTTGCTCCATTGAAATCCCACAAAACTCTCCACTAAACCCTGACTTTTCAGCTCTCTGTAAAGAGCCAAGCTCACTGAGCCCTGTCAGATTTGGAACAGTTGTTTATGGATTGGCACCCTCACCAGTGCCAGACACCAAAGCAAGGACAGGGCATTCAGATGAAACTGAGACCACCTTAGCAAAACAACCTAAAAAATTGTCCAAAACATCAAAGAAAACACTACTAACAGGCAGTTAACCTTTTTCACTCCACATAGTTTGTTGGTTGTTTTTTTTTTTAATAAAGGATTAAAAAAAAAAAAAAAGCAAGCTTTCTAGGAAGGTTTTAAACTTTTATTCTTCAATCAGAAGAATGAAACTTGCTTAGTGATGCATTTGAACATTTTTCAGCATTCACAACCGAACAAAGATCTGCTCTCAGCCTTTTCAAAAGTGATATCCAGTCTTTCCTAATACATTGGGTTTGCTTCCTCTCTTTATTTATTGTTTCTGAACAATAAAAAAATATTAGCCAGACTGAAAAGGTGACTGAGAATATTTTAGTGAAGCACACGCGGGAGAAGCTGAGGATATCCAAAAGTAACAGAGCTGTAGGAGTTGGGGTTTTACAAATAAAGTCAGGTATTGCGAGATTCAGGACAAAGCTATACTGCTCACATCCAGCTTTGCTGCCCTCTAAAGCTGCCAAGTTAAATTTTCCACAGCACAGTGCTCAACATGACACAGCTACCCAAAATTTACTCTTAAGAACTGGATTACTGTCTTTTAACTGTGGGAAGCAGGTATAAAAAATCTGGGGCTTACTAAGAGTTTAAGCAGTTGTTTCCCTAATTCTGCATCCTTTCAACTGCCCCTGCAGCACTGATTAACTTGTGTGTGTCAAGTGCAGGGAACAAAAAAGCTGTTTGAAATTCAAACAGGCCTCTAAGAGAAAATCAAGATAAGAAACCCAAGCATTGGATCACAAGAAGTTTCTGTATTTTGAGATTCATATAAAGAGCCTCATTTCAGGGTTTGTTTGTTGATTTACCTTTTAAATGACATTGATTTTTATCTGTCAGAGGTCAAAGAACAAAAACTTGACTACTGTTTTAATATCATACAAAAAAGAGCTGTAGGAAGCTTAACTTGCTGTCAAATCACAGAATCACAGAGCAAGCTGAGTTGGAAGGGACCCACAGTGATAACCACTGCACTTGGATATGCTCTTCCAGCCTCCTCCTGCCAAGTATTTTCACATAAATTTCAACCCTATACCTTCACTCATGCAGCAGCAATGACCTAAAGGGACATTTCAAATGAATTGCCCAAACTTTATTATGTAAGAAGATTACCAAGTAGCACAATTTGTTATATATAACTTTTGTTGTTACAAAAAGTACCGCAGGCCATCTTAAAACTGCAATTTCTTTCTGAGGAACTGGCATTTTACCTCAGACATTCTCTTGGAGAAGGTGATATAAAACATTCATTTTCCTGAACAAAGCCAAAAACCCTCAGAACCAAAACCAAACAAATATTCAAGTATTTGAAACCGTACCTGCCTTAGTACAGGCCTCAGCCATTTGAAATATCAGAGTAAACAGTGGCAATGGCAAGCTGACTTCTTCCCTTTGAAAAGAATGAAGTTTGTCAGTAGCTTTCAGAGCTATTTTCTCTCAGCATGGGCTGCAGATCTCTTGGTAAGTGTCCAGCTCCTGCTGCTTTTCAGCCCCACTTCCCTTCTAACACTTGCTCTGCTCATTTCTCACCCTCAATTCATCAACACACCTCTCTTCCCCCTCTTCATCATCCGGCAAGGGAGCACTGGAAGAACAGGGGAGGCTGTTTTCCTCACATTCTTTTCTGCAGCCTGTAGCCCTCTTCAGGGTCCTCTTTCCTTTATTACTAAGCAATGAATAAGAATTGTTTTTAAATCACACGCTTTGGACAATGCTTTGTTTCTACTCAACAGCAATCAAAACATGCAAACGAATGAGGATAAGAGGTAGACAGAGACTGAGGCACAGAAAGAGTCACAAAACCAGCAACAAGAGCAACGAGACCATTCCTGACACAACCTTTTGGGTACCACAGCCAAAACAGTCCCTCAAAACCTCAAGCAGTACTTAATATCAGACATGAATTAGTACATTTTAACCCTGTGATTTTCTTGTTTAACTCTGTTTCCAAAACCTTACCTTGCAAGAATGTCATTTCTCGATTTGTTTCGTATTTGAAGTGAACTGAGGTACTAAAACCAGAAATTATTTTTACTTCTCCAGAGACAGGGAACATAAAGCAGCTGGACAACTGAAGCTTTCCTGTGACCCCCCAGGAAAGGAATCTGGAAATCCTGGGAATTGGGATTCACCTCCCACACAGCTGCAGGTCAGGTCGAGGGCTCTTGGTGCCTAGTGTCAGCAGAGAGGAGAAGCTGCCCCGCCAGGTAAAACTGCTGCCCTCCAGCAAGAGGCAGGTATCACAACTGCCCACAGAGTCTTAGGGTGAAATACTTCCTCAACTTACACCTGCCAAACCTGGGCAAAACTCCACAGGGGCAGAGAAAGACAAGCCCTCCATGCTGGAGAAGTGGGGCTGGAGAGAGCACTGCAACTCAGGAAGACTCTTGACACACATCTGCAAGACCCTTGGAGTTTTTTTAAAAAACAGGGATAACATGCTTTTTTGTTTGGTTTGGTGGTTGTTTTGCTAAACCTGTTCTCAGAAAGGCCATTTTACTTGAAACTTTCCACACCAAAACATTCAGCTCCAGGCATCTACCCTGAGTCCAAGACATCAAGGTTTAGCACCATAAATAGCTGAAACCAGGACCCATGTCAGGAAGTGCCTACACATCTACATAGCGGTGGAACTGCTGGTTCAAGTAATTAGATGGAACCAGATTTACAAATAACAAATGAAGGTTTAAAGGAATCAGTCATAGGGGGGGATTATGTTCTATAATAGAATTAAAATATGCATCTCTGATCAAGTGACAAAACACAGCCCAGACAAGGTAAAAAGTAAACTTTGAACAACTCTTCATTTTCTTTTCTCCATTTTGATACCAAGTGTATCAAAGTGATGGAACTTCACCCACATCCCTTTTCTGCTACAAGAAGTAGCAGGCCTTTCAAAGCAAGCAGAAACCAGACTTTCAAGTGCAGAGGACACAGCTTTGTACTGTTGCCCAACAAACAGGCTCAAGCTCCAGGCGAGCAGCACCCACAGTGGAGGGCTCCAAAGACCTCGCCGTGCTGTGAAACACCCAGCTGAGCCAAGGTCCATGTGCCCCTTGGGAAACAATCTTCCAGGCTGGGGAAGTCAAAGATTGACTGACTTCTTCCTCTGCAGTCCTTTTAAAATACAGGGTAACTGTGGTTTCTAGTGACACCAAGAACCACGTAAAGGTGGTCTAGTTTAATCCCCTCATTATGTAAAAGCAAGGTAAAAAAGACTTCAGGACACGTAGGTCAAATAATCTGCCCTCTTTTTCCTGACTACTCCCCACATCACTCACAGCCCAGCTGAGAACTACAGAAGTTGTATGTCTTGTCTCAATTTAAAATCCAAGTCCTCTCTTATTTCCAGTTACCACCACACAGCTCATGGGTAAACTGACTTCCATATCAATCAATCAGTTCTTTCCCCAACCCCCATTTTCTTTCCAATTCTGTTTGATAATGAGCCCTTTGAAACAAGGATATTACATTTAAGCATACAGCCTCATAAATCATACTGCTGTAATTAAGTGTAATGTTATGTTCCCTCACACCCAGGCTGTGCTCTGTGTACAAGTAAAACTTCTGAAACAAACCAGCTTCCCCCGGGGCTCAGGGCCTGCTGCATTCCCCTGAGGCTGCTTTGTGGAAAGCTTTGTCTCATTGTTTATTTAAAGATGGCACTGCTGTTAGAGTATTTGAAACAAGCATCAAAATAAGGCTGTTATAAAAGCTGGAGCAGTGCCTAATTGCTAGTGAGAGTGGATAATTACAGAGGATATGAGCTTTGATATATGGATTGAATAGCAAGGTATGCGAGATACAGAGGTGTATCTATATGCCTACATCTCCACTTACACGGCATTTATTGTAAGATCAGTGAAAGTAGTTAATAATGCATCTAATTGAGCTTATTAGTTATCACAGACGAGAAATACAGCATGTAGCTGAAAAGTGTACATCACCATACATTCAAAGCAGCTGCAGAATTCAGACCAGGGCTGCTGCATTAGAAAGACAACCAAGAGAACATATTCCTGAAAACGCCAATCGTATACAGTATTTAAAAAAAAAAATCATAATCACATAATCAAAACTGTCAAATTTCATTGGTTCTATCAGTCTAGAGGATAAAGTACCTAGGAAACAAAACATACCAGTACTTTTTCCCACAGAAAAGCTGAAATGCATATTCCCTTCTCTCTTTTAGGTATTACTTGATTCTCTATGTGTCAGAATCAAATTATGAGTAATTCTAGTTATGCCACTCTCACTTTCCTCAGGCTTTTTATTCTTTCCTGACTAATTACCTTTTTCCATCTGGCACATGAAAGAAAAATTTGCTATTAATTAAAGGACGGATACTCTGTTCCTTAACCATAGCTTACACTTACAGACGGCAGGAGAGAAAGGTTGAAAAAAATGAGTGCACTGATGAAAACACTACATTGGTGTCTTGGAAGCATCATCAGTCACTACATCTTTTCTCTTAGCACCGTTCCTGAAGCCGCCAAGATGACATATTTTAGCCTTTGTTATACTTGCAACATTTTGATTTATGCTGCTTCTCAAGCACTTTCTACTTAATCTTCTCTCTTCACAGACTATGATTGACTCAACCTCTGTGTGAAGTCCAAGTTCAACAAGACAACTAATTCACAAAACCCAAGGAAGAAGCCTGAATAAATCTGGAATATTTCAAGTAAGAAAGTTCTAGCAAGCACTTCCACAAATGAAGAGAAGTTGTTCAAGAAAAATCAACATTGCATGCAAGGAAATGAGTCCAAAATATTTTACAACACAATTTTTGCTGCTAATTAGAAGTAAGTCTCAGCACCCCTCGTCATCCAGGGCCATCTATCACGGAGCAGGTGAGTCGTGCTGCATGCTCCATTAATTATGTTCCAGGAGATCTCTGGCTGCACATTTATGGAGGTGAGACAAGAATGCAGCTCCCCATGTTGACTAACAGGCCCATCGTCAAACTTTCCTACAGCTGATCCTGGCCATTGTCATTACTTACCTTTTTTTTCCCACCTCTCCAATCAAGAATATTTTCTTCCCTTCATTGTACTGATAGGTGATTAATGCAGTTTTAATTTCCACCAAGCATCGCTGAGAGCATTCACAGCCAAAATGCTGGGAAAGGTGGTCTCAACACCAGCCTAGGACAAGGTGAGATCACTGGAGCCATTGCCTGGCCCTGCCACACATCTCCTGTGGGGCACAAGGCCTCCAACTGTGCAGAAGCCAAAACACATTAAAAGCTAAAGAAATAATGGAAAGCCCTACAGTATTAGCACAGTTCAATAATCCAGTATCAAACAGATCTTGCAACGACAGAATGCTACCAATGGATGTAAATTGCTTTTCCCAAACATTTCCTCCACTATCAGCTCATACATCCAAAAACACTCTCATTTTTTAAAAGGAAGGCGGGCAGGTGAGGAAGCTCAGAGAGCCTTGAGGTTGGAAAAGCCAGACTACACATCATCAGCACCTCAAAGCAGCATCCAAACCCAGAGTAAGCCCAAAGCCAAGCAGAAAAAAAGAGCAGGGAATTGCTTGTACCCTCAAGAATCCAAAGGTCTGCAGTAGCCAGCTGGGAATGCTGAGGTCTGAAACCCTCTCCTATACCATGATCCAGAGGTGCCCCTCTCCTTGTGGGATCCACAGCCTGGAACATTCTCCTGGAGACAGATGGTTACACCTCTTCTTCCAAAAACGAGCAAAACTGCTCTCTTTTAAAATACAGACCCGAGAGCAAGAATTGGAGCAGCAGTGCCCAACTTCCCTGCTCCCATCCCACCCTACAGCACTAACCCCAGATGCAGAAGAGAGGTTCAGTTCCCTCTTCTGACTAAGAGGGATCAAAGCTGAAAGCAGAGCCTTCATGCTCACATCCAACAGCTGTTTATAGCAATGAAACCATTCAGAGACAAGGAGAGCAAGAACACAGGCTTCTTCCAGCTCCAAGAAGTGCTCCAAGCCTTTGGGATCCACTTACAGAACGTTGTTCCAGCAATTCTCAAACCCTCTTTGTAGAGGGAATTGTGGAAAGGCACTCCTGCCCTCACCTAGCACCTCTCAGCATGCTCACCTGGACACAGGGCCACGGATCTTCTGTCTCCTAAAAACAGGAGGTTTACACCTCCTAAGCCACACCAGAGGAAGATTTCCACACTCAGGTTACAGTAGATATTAACTTGGCCCAACACATGATCAGGACAGCTCAGCTACATCTTCCTCTCAGCTTTTAGTTTTCTGGGAACACTGAGATGTGAGAATTTCTGAACTAGCAAGCGAGGAAAAAATACTCCAAAACTCAAGAAACAGCCTATGCTTAGAAATCTCCCTCAAAACTCATGTGTTGAGCTGGATCCTTCAAGGAGTGAGGTCCACTGATGTGACAGACTTGCCCTCCTCGGAGAGGTGCTGTGCACTTTTTTACCTTATTTATAGAATGGCCTCGCTCATGCTTTGTTTAAGAAACAATTAGCCTTTGACAGCTTAAAATAAACAGGACTCTCTCCCTGCTGAACAGTCACTAGTCCTGAGCTGGATTTCAAGTTTTTGAAACAGCATGAGACTCCCCAGTGGGCTCAGTAGTGTAAGAGAGGTGCTGGGCAAGCTAACCTTTCAAAACAGCACCCTGAGCAATGCAAGCAAGAGTAATCAAACAAGGATTCACATCAGTCAAATAAAGCAAGTAATCATTTCCAGTCCTACCCCACTTTGTCCTCATCCACTAGAGGCACCTGCGGAAGGCAAGGCCTCCTCTTTCCAGAGATTTGCAGAGAACCTGCTGGAATGCAGAAGGTGCAGGAGTTCAGCAGTGGTTGCACACCAAAAGTGCAGCTGGGCAAGCTTTTTCCCTGAACATAAGAGGTTTTTCTGCCTCTTGTGTTGCTGCAGCCAGTCCAAAGGCAGCAATTGCAATAGCTGGCACAGATAATGTCACTTGGCATCACAACTTTAAATTTCAGTCCAAGCTCTTGTACCACCAGCAGAGGGGTCAGCATTCCCATTGAGTAGCCATGGGAGTTTTCCACTGGTGACTTCAAGCTTCCCGGAGCTCCTCCACTCCAGCCACCTTTATTGTGCCAGGGAGCAGGGCACACAAAAGCTGTACTGAAAAGCCAACAGAGGTACCTCAGCATTCTTGAACTCCTGTCTCATCCCAGGTAGTTTTCTTGAGCTAGGTTTTCTGGCTAAAGGAGAGCCTGGATAGAGAATGTTGGCTCGAGCTCACTTGTTTCTTCTAGTAAAGAGCTCCCATGTGCCCTAGGCAACCCTGGATCTTGGCTTCTCCTCTATAAAACTGTGAGCAAATGTCCTGCCTTAACTCCGAGGGATCAGGGGAGGATCAGCAGTCTGAATTCCATGACAGGCCATTGCCAACACGTATTCAAGTGACAGTTGTACAAGCCCCAGTCACAGCAGGAACATCCACGACACGAGCAGGTGTTCTCAGAAAGGAAGAACACAATGAAAAGCAAAAGCACGGCACACAGCTTCCTCCGGATAACAGAACCCAGCGATGAGACACAACAACACGACCAACCAACAACAGACTGTGCCAGCAAAAAGGAAGTGCTGGGGTGAACAAGAATAAGAAACAATATCCAGCAATTAACAGCTGCAGAAAGCAAAAGTTTTCAGACAGGATTTAAAGTTCTAAGAGTCAGCAAAAACAAAAGATGTGAGACAACATGGGGAGTCACGGAGAGACGAGGCGCCAAATTAACAAATAGATGAACAAACCATGGAAAAACACTTGTCAACAGATCAAAAGAGTGAACAGCAAGGATTGGATGCAATAATAAGATTTCAAAGAATATAAAAGACCTTGAACACCAGCTCTTTTACAGCAGCACAAGCACACCAAGTTAACTTAGACATTCATTGTTTGCATTTTCATACCAACAGTACCCCCGTCGCAGGGATCTCAGAACATGGGGAGCCTAATACAAACACAGGAGGGATACCCAGGCACACATTAACTTGCCTTAGCAAGTTTCAGTGCTACTCCGAGGGTACCACTAATGCTTAAGCAGATATTTACTAGAGTTTGACCTGCCTTGCCAATCCCGTCACTTACAACCATGCAGCGCAGGAGCTGTTTCCAGTGGCAAAGGTTTCGGGATATGCCACAAAGTCACTGAAACTCCTGCAGCTCTCCTACAAACATCAGAGGGAACCACTGCAGCCTCGGGACATGTCACTGCAACAGAACTACATGATGGTTTTAAAAAATGTATCAACGTAAAGAAATGTATCAGTGTATCTCTGTCATTCTGCGCTGAGGCTTTCCCTCCGGGATTCCACAAGGGCGATTTTAAGTGGTCAGGGGTAATAAAAAACTGAAACAAGCAGCGGTTCAGTGAAGTAGCCACAGCTAAAGTACATCTTTTCACCCCGCAAAGAGAAAGAGCTCACGGAAAAAGCATCCCCATGAAGCGAAACATCTGATTATAAGTACCTCATCACTGACAACCAGATTGTGCTGGACACAAACCTGAAATAAAGGGATGCACATTTAACGAGCTGATTACGACGATGAGCAAGAAAGCAAAGGTTTTGCCTTCTACGTCTTTGTCAAAAATTCTCGCACGGGCAATTAAACCTAATTAATTAATTAATTAAAAGGTCAGCTATACATAAAGACCGTACGAAGGCGTCTGGGCAGGGCAGAGAGCGGGCTCCGGCGCTGCGCTCGGGACCGGCGCGGGGGCGCAGCCCCGGCAGGAGCCGAGCGGGGATCCCGGCACCGCCGCCGGCACCGCGGCCGCCCGGGCCCCGCTCGGGAACTTCTCTCATCCCTTGCCGCTCCCCATCACTTCCTACTTTCCCCGCTCCGCCGAGCAGCGCTGCCGCCCCTTCCTGTGCCGCTGCCGCCGGCGCTGCCCGCGGGCCGGCTCCGCGCAGCGCGCTCGGCTCCGCCGCCCGGCCCCACTCACCCCAGCGTGCTGATGAACCCATTGACGGAGCCCTCCGCGTACAGGGACACGATGTCCCCGATGTACAGAAAGCTGGACATTTTCTCAGACATTCTGGCTCATTTTCCAGCTGGGTTCCGCGCTCCTCCCCTTCGCGGTGAAGAAAAAAAAAAAAATTAAAATAAAAAATTAAAATAAAATCAAAGCAAACAACAGCGATCCGTGGGGAGGCCGGGGGCTGAGGCGGACGGGCCGGGGGCTGAGCGCGGCCCCCGAGGTGCCGAGAGGGCTGACAGGAGCGCGGTGCGCGGCTCTGCACGGCCCGGCCCCCTCCCGCCCCCCGCGTCTCCGCCCCCGTCCCGCCCCGCCCCGTC
>VZTE01005517.1:365892-397470 GCA_013397775.1 Eulacestoma nigropectus | reverse complement strand
GTCCCGCCCCGCCCCGTCCCGCCCCTCAGCACCAGCGCGGGCAGGGACCGAGCCCCGGGCAGGGCCGGCGGCCCCTGCTGTCCCGCCGGCCCAGAGAGGGCCTGCCGAGACCCCCGTGCGGGCCCTCAGTGATTCCCCGCCGTGCGAGGCCGCGGGCGGCTCCCCGGGGCCGCAACCCGCGGGGGCAGCGGCTGAGGGGCGCGGAGCCGAAACCGGGGGGTGTGAGGGGACGGCGACCCCTCCCCACAGCCGACCCCTCCGCTGAGAGAGCGTGCTTGGTGTGGTCGCCACAAGTGTCGCCTCTATTTTATGGCTTGCAAACTTCAGGAACCACAACTCCTTTAATTAATGGTTTTTAATGGGAAGCAAACCATGCTGCAGTGCTGTGCAGGAGTTAACAGAATCCCAGGATGGGTCAGGCTGGAAGGGGCCACAGTGAGGCAGCTGGTGCCACCTCCCTGTTCCAGCGGGGCCATCCCAGAGCACAGGGCACAGGGTTGTGTCCAGAGGGGTCTGGAATATCCCCAGTGAGGAGGCTCCACTCCCTCTCTGGACAATCTGTTCAGGGCTCGGTCACTGCACAGGACAGAAGTTCTGCCTCCCGTCCAGGGGGAACTTCCTGGGATCAGTCCCTGCCCGTTCCTCTGGTGCCATTGCTGGGCCCCCCGGTGCAGAGCCTGGGCCCTGCTCGGAGCCCTCCCTGCAGACAGGGACACCCACGGCTGAGGGCCCCTCTCAGCTGGGGCTTCTCTCACCCCCAACAGCACAAATTTCCGTAAGAAAATTACCACCAATTTAACAACAAAAAAACCCACCCTCAGTGTAGAGAGCACTCTGGAAGCCCATTCTGCCCAGGACATCGCAGCCTCCCCACGCTCGCCAGATTGGGGCTGCCAGAGCTCCGCCAGCACGCCCAGCTGGAAGAGGGCACAGTGGCCAGAGAGGCTGCAGCCCACACTTTGGTGGCCAGAGGGGCTCAGAGGAGTTGCACAAACGCACTCTGCTTCAGTTCACTGCCCAAAACCGAGGACCAGCCCACCAAACCACATATCCAGCAATGGATGGAAGTGTTCACTTCCAAGGTAAGGCTATCCTCAGCAGGGGACATTTATTCTTAAAAATACTGAGCATTCTTTAAACAAAAATGAGATTTTCACTAATGGTTCTAAGAATCAAACTATTTCTACTTTTTATGATTTTTCAGGTGTAATTTACCTCCCTGAGACTGCTCTCCTAATTACAGGCAAACTCAGCAGGAGTACTTGTTAACCACTGTATTTTTTAAAAAATATTGTATGGAATAAAAAGAAAAAAAAAAAGAAACAATAACTTAGATCTAAGAGCCTGATCAAATACTAACTCTGAAATTATAAGAATATTAATCTAGTCGCAGGAGTGTGCAGACTGCTGGTAGTGAGTAACAAGCTGAGGGTTTCACACTTAGATTTAATCTCTTGGATCTATAACTTCCAACCTTATTGGACTTCTGAGCATAAATTGCTGAGATCAGAAATTACGAGTCTCCAAATTAAAAAAAAAAAAAAAAGGTTTACCATCTAGTGTATGTTATGCCATTCTAGAGGTCCCTCTTTTGCTCTTTTATGGTGAATATATTGGATTTGCCACTTTATTTTGTACTGGCTGGGATACAAAGATACCAGCAAAGCCCCCTCCTATGGAGACAGTCTGAGAGTTGGAGTTATTCAGCCTGTGGAAGAGAAGGCTGTGGGGAGACCTTATAGCACCTTCCAGTACTTATAGGGGGCTTACAAGAAAGCTGGAGAGTGACTTTTTGAAAGGGCATGGAGTGATAGGAGAAGGGAGAATGGCTTTAAACTGAAAAAGGGTGGCTTTGGGTTGGATATTAGGAATAATTTCTTCCCTGTGAGGGTGGGGAGGCCCTGGCACAGGTTGTCCAGAGAAGCTGTGGCTGCCTCATCCCTGGCAGTGTCCAAGGCCAGGTTGGATGGGGCTCTGAGCAAGTTGGGATAGTGGAAGGTGTCCCTGCCCACAGCAGGGGGTGGCATTGGATGGGCTTTAAGGTCCCTTCCAACCCAATCCATCCTGTGATTCTATGTACACACACATACAGGCCCTAGATCTGACACTTCCCCGGATTCCTACAGCTCAGTCTCCTGGAGTCACCACAGTTGTTAAATCATTTCTGGAAAAGCCATCTGAAGAGAACAGGTGCCAGAGCCCTCGTTCAGGAACCAGCCCTTGCACGGGAAAACCAAAGATGAGGCCCTTCAAACTGCCCCAAACACACACAGCAAACCCCAAAGCTGGACTGAGTTAAAACACACCAGAAGTAGAAACTGAAAGTTCAGGCAGCACAAGGCACCAGAGGGCAGAGAAGCTCTGGCTCCCTGCCCACGTGCTGACTACGTGAAAAGCATTGACCCAGGGGCCCTCCAGGAGCCACCACACAGAGGGCTCAGGTGTTTTATTTCATGGAAATGTGGTTCTGGACAGCTTGAGCTGAGCAGCGAGGGCTTTACAATGCATTGACAATATCATTTGCTCTCCTGACCCTATTTATCTCAGCCATTTTATACCAGGCTCTAATGGCCTAATTAAGATACTTTAGCCAGGGCGGTTTCACATTTCCCAGCAGTAAATGAAATCCTGGCATGCCTTAGATCAGTGGGAGTTTTCCTGAGAATGAGCTTCAGAACTTGGCCAAGCAGCAGAATTGCTTGTCCTTGGTGTGCCTGGGAGCAAAGCCCCATTTGGGACCATTCTGTCAGGAAGGGACAGTTCTGTTGCCTAAACACAGGTTATTGGGGCTGTTTGAAGTGTCCTTTGGTACCTGAGACATCCCTGTGTGTTGTCAGCAGAGAGGCAGGGCTGCTGTGTCCTTGACAGCTCTGCCTGCATGGGGAGAAAGGGACCCATAGGTTTTGCCACTACAAGAAGGTTAATTCAGGTTACTTTAGAAAATATTTAGCATTTGCTTGCCATGGCAAAGCTTGAAACTGATAGGAGTCTTACACTTGCAGTCATCTTTGCTTCTTTTCCCCCCAAGGAAGTCAAAGCACAGGCTGCATTCTCCTTCACTTCTAGGCTTGTTCATCTTGGCTCAGGCTGGATCATGCCAGCAGCTGAACGCTGTTACCACCTCGTAGCTCTCCAGTGATACACGTGAAATGAACTGGAAATCTCAATCCAGTTCCAAGCAGAGAAAGCTATTAACTGGAAATGAGTCCTATGAAATCAGCAGGTTTGCAGAAAAAAAAACACATCCTGAAGGCAGTCAAGTATTTAAGCTTCATTTTAAAGCTGTGACATTGAAGCACCCCAGTAGTCTCATTGAAGTTACCAGATGATTTGTGTGCTCAAAGTAAGCCAGCACTTACCCATTTTTGTAGACCAGGTCCTAAACTGGTAGAAAGATCACCCTGGAAAAGCAGATCTGAGGAACCTTTGCTCTTCTTCTCCTTGCAGACAGGAAACATAAGTAGTGACAATCCTCCAGAATTTTTAACAAGCATTAACTCTCTTCTATTAAAAATAATGATTATGCCTCTCTGAGTGCTGGTTTTATGAAGATGGTATCTGGAAAAATTTAATTAAAATGAAAGAGATTTTGTCATAACAAGTCTACATGGAAAAGATAAAACACGGTCAGAGATTATAATGGAATATTGCTTCATTTATCTGGAGCAGAAATACACCAAATGGGTTATTTGGATAAATATGGATATTTTTACTACAGTTTTAACCTTGTAATTAGCTGCAGGGTGAAGGTGAGGCTGCTTAGTCAATAACCGGGATATGTTTTCAATCAGTTATCTCTGGTAATCTTTTGTTCCAAAGCTAGGAATACAGGCTTTGCTGTGAAACAGGACCCAATGCAGGAATCATCAGCTGGTGCTGACAGACTGCCCTGGTGCACATATTCCTCTGTACGTTGTGAAAGTGAGGAATTCTCTCATTTCTAGTCTATTACTTATTTTCAGAGAAGAAAATATTCAAGCAATGTCAGTGGTACTGGTATTCAGCACTTGCAGTGGTACTCTGACCTTGAGTCTCCCTATAGAAGTATTTGACTGTATTTTAATACAGGGCAATGCTACCTGGATGTCTCTGTCCTAGATTTTAATGTTCACTCCAGTGCTGAGGCACAGAGGAGAAGCAGCTTATCCACAGAGAGGTCAACAGAAACACCTCATTGCAGCACTGAGCATCCACCTTAGATGTGAAAACACACAATATTAGAAAGTCCTCAGACTCCAAAAACTCACCAAGTTAAAAAGGCCAACATCATCCTATTCCTGCTCCTTTTCCACCCCTCACATCTTAGGAAGGTGTCCGAATTTCCTGCTCACCTTGTCGAAACAGGGGAGGCTCCTGACAGAAGCTGGGCCTTTTACGCATTTGAAAATTGTCTGATTGGAAAGGTTTGAATCGCACACCTACACAGCCTCCCTGCTGGATGAAGTTACAGATATTTGGGCCCCTCCAGTGAAGCAAATTGAACCAACCAGAGGCCTGTACAACAGGCAGCATTGATGTTTGTTTTTCTCTAGAGTGGAGGACAGTGCTTTCCAGCTGCAGGGGAAAAAGGGGAAGAGAAGAATGCCTTTAACTGTTTTAATACAATAGATGTAGATGGGAGCAGGCCAAAACCCAGGCGGGCACCCCAGAGCTTTAGCATGAAGCTATACGAAGGTTTGGACTCCAAGCTTTGGGTTTGTTTCGTATCTTTCTAATAGACAACAAAAAAAAAAAAGAACAAAACATTCCAGACATTTTGATATTTAAAATCCAACTCTGATTTTAAAGCCCATCTGTAGCTGGAGTATTTTTAATAAACTTATCTCAAGCAATGCACAATTAGCAGCTTGCTTGAGGAAGGCCTGGTTTTTAAGGGCACCCAATGAAGTTTCCCACACCAGCTGAAGACACCCATTACCTTGTGGATATTCATATTTGAGCCAGCCAAGCTCTTCCCTGGGCACAATGTCATTTCAAAACACTGGGATGTATAAAATCAGCATGACTTGGCCCACAGGTTGGATCAGAGAGCTCCAGAACAGCTCATTTTGACAGTACCCGCACACAGGAATTGATTTACTGCTGGTAGAGCTTTGTTTTACTTTGCCTATAGCAAACGTCAGAGCAGGAGCTGATTTCTTGAGAGATAGCCAGCTGTGGGGACTCACTTTGCCTTTTTTCTCCTTGTGGGAGTTAACTCTTTACTGCTGTAGTTTCAAACAATATGTTGGTGTTAGAGCCATACAAAATATCAAACATCTGGTTAAAAAAAAAAAATACGCCAGCACAATACCTCGGGGGAAAAGAGGCCTGACAGAGATAAGTGTGATTTAGTAACGTAATAAAGCAGTGAATCATGCTAAATAAGCGTCATTATTTGGTTGAGATTAATGAGAAAACCAGAATATGGAGCATTCGGTACTGGTTTACCTACTTCATTCAGCCTGGCTTAGGTAGGAACAGGAAATTCCAGCTAAATTCCTAACACCTTGTCTTGTAAAGGACTTTCCCTTGGAGGGAAACACATTTTTCTTAACATTACAAAATGAACTCCTCTCACAGGTGACCTCTTGGGGGTTTCACTAGGAGATGGATGTGAGCTTTGCATCCTCACTGTCCAGGCACACTGGGTCACATCATGGTGTGAACGAAGAGACAAGAACTGTCTGACTTGCTCTTCACTACATCTGAATTTACAAGAGCTAATATATGTATTAATTTAGGTATTTAAGTAATCACTGCCTTGCCGTAATAATCTCTTGAAAGAAACAAACCTAGAAATAAAGAAAACTGAAGCTATTTGTGAATTCATACCTTCAGTAAAGGGAGTTTAGATTAAAGAGGAAGCTTGGCCACCCTTGTAGCTGTGGCACGACACAGCAGCTATGTAAATAAACTCCTGAGAGCAGCTCCAAGCCATTCCAGTGAAGATATTTCCCCTTGCCATACATTCGAGCCTTTCTGAAATGTTTCCAACTGTTCCACCACCAAAGCTGTCCATTCAAAGAGCCAAATACGAAAACCCAACCAAAGCAGAAAGTACAATGTGCCTTTCTCTGAAAAAAAAAAAAAAAAAACACCCTGCAGAAAGGATGCTTTATTTAGAGGGTTCAGGAAGTTGAAGCGTTGCCTTCTATCAGCTCCCGACCACAGAACGAGCATCAGGAAGTGCACAAAAATGAACTCACTATTCCTGCAGGGAGCAAGTGCCAGCGGCTACACCGAGTTTGCTTCCAACCTTGCAGCCCTCACTGCCAGCCCCCACAGACTTGTTAATCAGCCACTGTCTCCTGGAGCTCCTGTGCTGCTTGGCTGCCTCAAAACGAAGCATTTCCCTACCAAACAGAGAAAGGGGCACATACCTTGTTTGAATTTTCTCTTTTGCTAGCAGTCCTGAGACTTCAGAAACCTGAAAACACGGGGAAAAAAGTGAATCATCTTCATGACAGGAAAAAAAAAAGCCTCCTGTAGAGGACAGTGACTGTAATTAAAAAGCAATTGTCTTTTGAGTGCTGTCATTAATACTGGCTGGCACCCAATGGCAGTGGTTACAGTGGGGATACAGCACCAGCAATATACAACAGTTCTTTAAAATAAATATATATTAAACCATGCAAGCGATATTCCACAGAAACTCAATGTTGCAATTTTTTTTCAACTCCAAAATTGAGACAGTTTTTCAAAAATTTCCACAGGAAAGTCTAAGAAAAACAACAGTTCTAGTAAGAGGTCTAAAAAAATATAGCCGTATTTCCAAGCTGGATAAAGTGGCAATAGTTAGCAGCTAACTAAAAAAGTGAAAAATATCTGTAATTGCTGTATGGCTGCAGTTTAATTGCAGCCGTGGAGCTTGGAAAGCATGCCTGAGGAATACCTCCCTACCTTTCCTAATTTAATCATGCAGAGCCTCAGGAAAGATGCTTCAAACCTATGGAAGCTTTACACTTCAAGACTGCTTAAAAAGCTTTGTGCTTTTGATGTTTTTTCTGATCAACAATTTTTCTTCCTTTCTGAAAAGCTTTTGCGAAATAAATACAGCTCTATTTTTTTGCCAGAATTGTCTCCTTTCACCAGCATACTGGCCATGTTTAGAGTGAAAAAAAGAGGGCTGTGGACAGCTTTTTTCTTTTTTGGGGCACATTAAAAATTACCAGAGGGGGGGAAAAATTGTGATTAGTTTTGATTTAAGCAGCTGTCACCTGGTCAGCTGATGTTGCTGATCAGGTCCATCCTTCTTGGGCCACACCAGCATTTCTAACCTTGGGATGAAGTGCATTTCTCTTTCTGGTCCAGGTTCAGGCAAGGAAACAGGAAAAGAAGCTTTTTTTCAGGAGAACCAGTCTTCCCTCATGAGTGCAGGGGGCACCATATCTTCGCCTTAGGCCCATTCTAGCTTTTGGATGGGTAAAATAAACTGAAAACACCATTTTAGGGAGGGGACACAAGTCAACAGGCTTTGGGTAGCTGGCACTGCATTTCCAGAGAAGTCATTTAGGGAGGTCTGGAGTCATTATAGCCCATTTAAAGCCATCACTCCTCTCCCTCACCCCAAATATTGATGTTTCTGAGAAATGTGTTTGGAAGGGAAAAGTAGAGATCAGGAATTCTATTGATCACTGTGTCTAGAGATTTTTTGGATGGGGAGGTCCAAGAAATCCTCTCTGACAGTCTTAGCCCCCCATGCCCTCACCTCTGCTTGGTGTTGGCTCTTTCCAAGGTCATTCCTACTTTTACCTCTCCCAAATGCAGGTCACTTTCCAGGACACTATGGAATTATTTAATTAGCACAACCAAATGACTGGGCTGTGATTCCAAGTAGGCAGAAAATGTCTGTGGAGGGCAAATATGGACCAAGATTTGAGGTTCACACCACCATTATTTCAAACTGATTTTATGCTTAGATGAAGGATCTCCTATATGGGAGATGTTCTCAAAGGATTTCTGTCATCTCAGCCCAGCTGTGCCCAGGAATTAAGAGCTTGTGTAAGAATAAGAAAGGAGAAACAATTTTGGTGGGGTTTTTTTATAAATTAATATGGAATTATGAACATCATCGAAACATTATTGCACATTTGAATCCCCCTCTCTCTATTGGAGTCTCTCTCTTTCTACCAGTCCAGAATGCAGTGGGTTGAAACAAAAATCTTATCTAAAAGTTCGGTTGAATGCTGAACTGCTCAATTTACCTGGAACTTAGGGGAAAAAAAAAGCCTGCATGCTAATCACATGGAAATACCTGATTTGCTTTTTCATTTAGGAATGCCTTGTGCATTTGCCTCTGTCCGCTACCAATATTTAACATTGTATTAAAGGTGTAAGTTGTGAGTCAGAAAAAAACTCTGCATTATGTTCATGCTTTGTCCCTGAGAACTGAGGGGGGTTTGTTTGGGGTTTTTTGTGAGTAGTAGTTTTTAAATATGTTCCTCATTTGGGTGTCTGCCTTAGCCACTACAAAAGTTAGCAGAACAGCTGAATCCTGAAAAGCTGAGACATGCAATTTCATATCCTCCGGCATCCTAAGATTTAAATAGATTAGTGATATGGATGCTTGATGAAGTAAATCCCTGTTTCAATGCTGTACAAAACCTAAATCAGTGGAATAACCTCCTGTTTTTCAGTAGCTCTTGCAAGATGTTTTGCATCTCTGCAGCAGTGGAACTTAGAAATACGAATGTGTTTAGGAAATTAGATTTCAACTAATCCGTAGGCAACCACAAAGTGCATTTAAAAAAGCAGAACCATTACCCACCATTTCCCTTTTGTCAACCCGAAAAAGGAAAAGTTAGCAGCAGATGAATTATTTTACCACTGAAACTGGATTTTGCTTAAAAAGCACAGAAGAAATGCATATTGTTACCATGTCACAGGCAAAGAAACTGCTGGAGATAGCTAATAAACCCCAAAATTTAAAATGCACATGGATACATTTAGCACTACACTTGACATTATCTTCTCAGTGATCTGCAGAGATATTAAATTGCTGGTTGAAAACAGATGGGTAACATAAAAGTGAAGCCTGCCCTCTGACATCAGCACGATCAGCACCTCTGTTTCACAACCACGCTGGGAACTGCCAGCTCTTCAGTGGCAGGGACGTAAAAACACCGACAGGAGATGTCCTGCCTGGTGCACCCTCGTTATTCAACAGCTGCAAGCACCAAGAACAGGCTCACGAGATATAGGACTGGATCACATCAGGGCAGACTGGATGGGGATTCACCCACAAGTTTATTAGAGAGATTATTAATGTGAAAATGAGGGTGTAAAGGCAAAAAGGGGAAAAAATGCTGATTTCTATCAATTGTCCCCTCATGTTAAAATTTGTTATCTGACATCTAGGAGAACAACATACTTCCCGTGGCAACCAGAGGCTCTAGAAATCCCCTGATCTGCCTCCCTGGCAGCTGGCTGATGGAGCAAAAGAGGAACAGGCCAATGCTTCCACGAGGACACTGCTGAACCCCTCTCCAGGACAGGGGAGGGGGCAGATGATGTGGTTGGTCCTCGGTGCCATTTCTGCTGCAGCAGAAAGCACCAGCAAGCCACCATTCCTGCAGCATTCCTGTGCTGGGATGAGCCCACTCCTTCTCCCAGAACATGCTGCCAAGCTCTCATTTAATCCTCGCTCAGCTCTTCCTCCCCATTACCCCTGTACCTCCTGTTGTCAGTCTCTGCAACAGCCACAAGGCCACTCCATCCTTCCCTGGCAGGGACAGGTCATGTCTGGCTGCTGCTGCTTCCTGATGTCTTCATTCCTCCTTTCCAGCCCCTGGATCGTGCACATGAGCTATGAACAGTGAGCAGAGGGGATTTTGGAAGCCGTGGAGAAAAGCAGTCCTCCCCCAGCAGCAGGAATCTTTCAGTGTATTTTGAGAGATAAAAGTTTCCTCTTGGCGATCTCATCTGAAAAACTGGTTTAGCCCCCATTCCCACCGTACGTAATTAATGAAACCACATTAATGAACATATCTGACAACCCCCATCTGAGAAAGCAAAGTATTAATTACCTGAGTATGGTACAGCACAGGTGAGGAATGGAAGAACTGAGAGATCTGGGAAGATATTTTTGAATTAAGCCACTGAGAATTTCGGAAGATTTATTTATTTTGTGACCCAGCTGAAGCACTTGCAGAGATCAGTGAGACACTGGCTCTTAACTTGTCTATCTGCCTTTGAAAAATCTGAGATGCTCCTCTCTGAATCTCAAATGTTTTTTTGAAAGAGACTTACATGATGAATCCAAAGGCACAGTGGTGCTATCTCCAAGTCCCAAGTTAGTGCTTGAACCACCAGGAAATCCTGGCACTAGGAAATACGCTGGATCCCATGCTTTAAATCCCAGGGATACGACAGGGCATGGAGAGGATGTTTGTTTTAAACCCATCCCATAGAAAAAGAGGATGCGGGCTGGACTGACTGGTGTAGTCCTTGACAGACAAGTTTGAATTAACAGAGTTCTACCACAGATCATCCCCATCCAGCTGCAGTATTTGTTCGTCAAAACAGCTGCTCAGATACTCCACAGGATCGGAGGCAGAGAGCCCAGCGGGAGCAGGCTATGACAGGTCAGGCATAGGATATTCCTCCATGGGGAATATTCCTCCAGCAAGTTCTGTACATGGTGCAGAACCCCAGGAGGGACTGCTCTGGTTTATTTTGTGTTACAGTTTTCATTTCTGTTTTCACAGCTAACACGGAAGCATGATTCCTTTATTGATGCTTAAGTTGAGAGGGTTTATATTGCAAGGTGACAACCCCTGCTGAAAGGCTGTCATACACATGGCAGAGAGTGATCTCCTTCATGTAGGAGGTGCAGGACTTTGGGAAGGGCAGTATTTGCTGCATGTTGGCAGCTACCCATCCCTCATCTCCCTCTAAAAGGAAATCACACATTACTCTGCAGAGAAAGGAAGCTTGTTGCTTTCCTTCAGATGCCAAACTAATAATTGGCATTTATTCTTCACAGTGAATATTTATTCTTCTACCTCAGAGCCCTTGCCAGCCATTAAGACCTCAGCATGATTCATATCCTACACTCACCAGGCAGCAATTTCACCTTTACTTGTGAGCTCAGGTGAGGGCTGTGAAAGAATAAGGAAAAATCAGTGCACATATTGTTCAGTCCCTGAAATGCAGAAAAACGTTTACCATTTTCAATGGGCTTTTACCCAAGTTTCTCACCTGGATGTGGTGCCCACTCCTCTATCCCAGACTCCCACCTGTGTGCACGCACACAGCCTCAGCTGCTGATGAGCTCCACATCATCACACATCAGTTCACTGTTGCAACAAGGATGATTTGTGTTCCCTGAACAAAATCTGTGAACTTGCTGCGAAATTCTTACACTCATTTCCAGAAAAGCACCAGTGTACCACACAACAATGTTAACAGCAAAGAGATATCCACCAAAAAAAAAAGAAAAGTAGGATTCAAATGAAGGGGGACACCCGGCAAATAAAGGAGGCAGCTTATGTGTTTCTAACAAAGTTGAAGATAAATGGGCATAAAAAGAGAACACAAGGAGCCGTGTATGGCTTGTTTGTGTGTGGAATTAGCTGACTGTGTATTGCAGAAATCTCAGAGTAAATGAGATACACCAGGGAGCTCTTGGACGCTGTTTACTAGTAGTAAATCAGCTACTTTTCATTATTTCCCACTGATGCTGTTACCGGAAGCGTATTCAGCTAATTTTTAAACAAAGTACTTTCTGTACCCAAATGGCAAACAAATAACTGATTAAATGGAGAGATAGCATACCCAGCAGATTTGCATCTATCTAGCAGCACCTCAAGTCATATAATTACACTTTGTAACACCACTGCAAAGGGCTTGAACTAAAATTCCCCAAAGACATGGATAGTAATTGCCCCAACATGAGGCTCCTAATTTATTTTTTAGTATCACACACAATCCCCCCGAGGGGTGTTGTAATGCCTGAAGGTCCCCCAAGTCTCCAAAACAGGAGTAAATTTAACTTCAGCCTTTTGCACAGTATTTTGTGTTTACTGATATGAAAGCGTTTTGTGGAGGGTTTTTTTTCTTTTCCCTCCCAAATCTGTGTGCATGAAACCAAGGGCAGAACCAGAGGGATGTCCCACAACTCCTCATTGCTTCACCTTCACAGTGAGATGCAGCAAAGGCACAAACTGGCAATTACACTCCTGGCACCCACTGTTCCATCCCAGCCCACCAGCTCCACAGCACAGGTCCTTGCTTCTGGACCTGCAGAACCATGAAAATTCCACATCCCCAAAGGACCCACTTCTGTGCTTCCTCCCAGGAGCACTGGGGGTAAGACAACAGCTCCAAACCTGCAGGAAGATGATGGCAGGCGGGATAGGCAAGCTGTGACTGCTCTGCAACAAGCTTAAACATTACACTTATGTGACAGCTGTTTGGGAGAGGGAAGCATTACTAGTCATGGCTTGGATTAGAGACAGGAAAAAAGGGAAGCAAATATGGCTTGGAGTGGAAAATAATTTGGCTTGTGGCACTTAGTTTGCAGCATTTATTGATGATGGTTCAAAAACATTTGTTTCTAACAGCGCACATCCTCTAAGATGTGGCAAGTTCAGATGGTAAATAAGCTCTCTGGTAATTAAGTCTCCCCTGCTGCACCAAACACCTTGAGCACTGCATGTGAGGAGTCAGCTTCCAGACTCTGCCTCAAATTTGCTGCCTCATCCATCCAAAAAAGAGGGAGAGAAAGAAATCTTGAACTCCCAGCTGGAGAATATTCCTCATGCAGACAAGGTCCAAATAATTGCATTCCTCATGCTCAATTACATTTATTTGCTACCTGCTCAACAGATCAAAGTCCTACATACACATACGTAGGGAACCTCTTGCAAAACAGATCCAAGGACTGCCTAAAAATTAAGCTCTCTCCTCCTTCCCAGCTCCCATAAACTGCTCTGTCTCTGACCAGCCCAAAATTACACTGGCTGAGGTGTCTAGAAACAGGAACCCACTCCAAATCATGTTTGTCCTTGGGGGATGAGACAGATGAGGTTTCCTCCAGCCTTTCCTCAAATCGCTCCTGCCAGGGAGCTCTCCTGGGCTGCAGCCAGCTAAACCCTTGGAAGAGCGGGAATGTCCTTTCCAGACTCCCTAACAGGATAGTCCCGGTGCTCAGCAACAAAGTGGTGCAGGAGTTGTTAAGGGTTAGCACTTTTCTCCTGTCGGGAGGAAGATAAGGAGCAAACCAGACAGAGACTATTCCACCACATAAACCTAAAGCTGGCCCAGAGCTCTTGATAAAACCAACTTCCATTAAAAAACAAAACAAAAAAACAAACAAAACTCCCCACACAACAATAAAACCTACAACAGTAAGTGCACAAACGTTCTCCAACCGTCTGCCACACCAGGATTGGCATGTGGATGGTCTCCAGGGGCTGATGATTGTACCTCTCTGCTAATGCAACTCAGAGGTGCAGAGTGAAGCCACAGAGAGGAACCACTCAGAGAACAAACCAAAGGCACGACAGGCAGCACATCCACACGGCTTCTTCCCCCAGGAAACTGCCAAAGCTTGTAGAACATCGTGGGGGAACAGAGATACCTTAACCAGCTGATGGATTCCCTGAAATGACTGGAGGAATTGTCACTGTATATGTACCTGGTTCTTGTCTCTCCTCAAGCACCCATTCCTGGCCATTGCTGGGGAAGAGGATTCTGCGCCAAGTGAATCACCAGGTGTCCCCATTCTTGCATTCCTGTCACTACTGAAGAAAATGGCTAAACTCTAGCTGGTTTTAATAATTCTGGTCTTAATTCCATTTAACTTGTTTAGAAAGTCTAAGTTTATAAGGCAAGCTACGACAAGTTTGGCATGCAGCTTGCAAAGCAAGGATCACCACCACCATCAGCTTACCTAAGGAAAAGCCAACCAAATTAAAACACACATACATCATATACATATATACAGATACAGACATATACACACATGGAGGGAGAGTCTCATTGCTACTAATGGACAGAGTTCTCCTTGGGATTTGTCCTCGGTCGCAGCTGAAGCCTGGGAGGAAGCAGTCAGGCTCTGCAGTATTGTTGAACATTTTCACACAGTGGGATTCAGACTAGTTTGTAACCTGCGCACCAAATTCCACTCTCCATAATATCATGTCATCCTCTTGGTTTTCAGGTGGGTTGTCTCTTTGCTTAAAATTAAAATTGAGAAAATAAAATAGTAGAGCCTTCTCTGGGGCTTATTAAAGGTGGTGTCCTATTCCAAGGGTTGGACCTGAGCAAACGCTGGAGCATCTCGTCATTTTCTGTAACACCACAAGTGAGAACGGAAGTGATGCCAAGGGCTGTGGCCTGCCAGCTCCTGAAGCAAAGCTGCAGCCTGGGGAGAACCACCTCATGAATTTAGGATGTGTGTACCAAATGGATCTCTGAAAGCACAGCAATCCCCACCACCACTCCCAGCAAACCTGTCAGACACAAATTCCCTTCACACTTGAGTTGGAATTTAGCCGGAGCAAAGAATGAATGAATCTCATTTCTTGTTGTTTGAGTAGAGAGAGACATGGGTGATACCTGGCAGGTCAAGTGTGCCTGCCCTGCCTGCTCCCGTGTCCCAGGAAGCAGCTGTAGAGACAAGATGTTTCGCTCAGATCGTTCTCGGTAATTACCGAGAGTCTCCTGTTTACCCTGGTGGAAACACCAGTACGTGGAGCATGCACCTCTCTTCTACCTGCACTGGCAAAAACACACAGTGGAGATCAAGAGATTAAAAAGAAAGCTTTTTCAGCATTCTGGCTAGCTGCTCTGGAAACCCTAGGAATTTGGCAGCAAGGATGTGCATAGACAGGCCTGGAGCGCTTCAAGCAGCTGTTGGCTTTGCCAGATCACCTCCTTCTTTCAGCTTCCTTCTTCCACCAAGCTGAGAGCGAGGACAAGAAATTCTCTGCCTCCTTTAAAAAAGGGTGATGAAATGGAAAACAGTATGATCATCCCACCACAGAGCGGCCCCTCAACAAGCACAGCTCTTGAAAGCCAGTGCTGCAAATGGGAGATTGAGGGCATTGGGGTTTTTGACTTGAGTCAGGAGGGGCCCTTCCCTCACCCACCAGCAGGTTCTCTTCAAAGCTGTGAGCTGACACATCATTTTCAGCATCATTTCGTCCTGTGAGCAGTGCCTGGATCAGCCTCGCTGCGCACAGTTGTTTGCAGACCTGCTCGACCTCCAGTTATCCCCAGGGAATCACAGAGCCCCTGGTTTTGGGGTAGCACAGGTTTACAGTCCCCAATACCTGCCCAGCACCTGTTGAGTCTAGTGGAAGTATTTAGGATTTACATAGAATCATAGAATAATTTAGGTTGGAAAGGATCTTAAATATCATCCGGTTCTACCCCCCTGCCATGGGCAGGGACACCTTCCACTATCCCAGCTTGCTCAGAGCCCCATCCAGCCTGACCTTGGACACTGCCAGGGATGGGGCCGCCACAGCTTCTCTGGGCAACCTGTGCCAGGGCCTCCCCACCCTCGCAGGGAACAATTTCTTCCATGCCTGGACTGAAGGTGGAGACTTCCTCTTGAGTTTTCATATGCCTGTTGTG
The DNA here is from genome assembly GCA_013397775.1 of Eulacestoma nigropectus. Classification (NCBI taxonomy): domain Eukaryota; kingdom Metazoa; phylum Chordata; class Aves; order Passeriformes; genus Eulacestoma; species Eulacestoma nigropectus. The sequence continues at coordinate 381,903 of VZTE01005517.1, read as the reverse complement.
TGCTGGTGAGGCAGAGCTGCTGTGCTCACCCTGCCTGTTGTGGGGCCAACACTAATGCATATCAAGGAGACACAGATAGATTTATATTTTTATTTTTTATTCAAAAAATATTTTTTATCTTTTATTCAAAACCAAAAATGCAGTCAACCAAACAAGCAAGACTCCAGCCCTTCTTCACTTGCCTGGATGCAGGTTGGGGAAGGAAAGGGGAGCGTGGGAACTTTTGTAAAAGCACAAAGGGAATTCTTACAGGATGATTTCTGAAGCTCAGAAACCAGCTTACTCTTACCAGGTGTTTTGCTCCCCAGTATTACTGAAATCTCTGTACACTTACAAAGAAAACACTCTTTTCTAGCTGAAGCCCAAGCTGTCTCTGGATAGAAGTCACAGAAGTACAGATGAGGACGTGGCCTCTCCTGTACCACTGCAATGTTTGACTCTTCCAGACTCTGTCCATTTTTCCTACACTTTCTTACTGTATTTTCCATGCTCTCATCACTTGCCTGTTTTCTGTCCTCTGTGACCACTGCAGTTTTCCTTCTCTGCTCTCTGCTCCTGGGCTTGCTCCTGCACAGGCAAAACCAGCAGCCAGGCTGTGGCAGATCAAAAGGTCCAAGCTGTCAGTATTCAAACCACCTCCAGAGCAGATAAAAGCAGTTTGCCTGTGCTCTGCTCACTGCTCAGGCAAGGAAGGGCCATTTTCCCACGTGGCACTTCATTGCAAGAGCCCCTGACAACATGAACAACCCAGCAGAAAAACCTGACCCCTCTTACACCACCAGCTTCACTCTCTTTTGCCCTTCTCTAGTAAACCCCAGTTTGGAGACTCCAGTGCAATGAAAAAGAAAAGAAGTCTTCAAGCATAAATCCAGCACAAAGCCTACAGACACACCTTAAGCTCTTAAAACAAAGGCTTTTTTGCTTACAGGTGTCAAATTCCCAAGGACAAATATGCATCTCACTTTAAATTTAATTTCCTGAGCTTTAATTTATCTACTGAAAACAGAGCTGGTTAATCCCCATGTGTATCAACTCTTCAAAAAAAATTGTTTTCCTCCTCCTTTTCTAAGAGAACAACCAATACCAAGGATTTCAGGTTTTGTTTTTTCACATACGGTGAAGAACAAACCCTCAGATCTGAAGACGATGAGGGTCTAAGGAAAGGTATTTGGTTTCCAACGTTGCATCTAAGGCAACTCTTAAAAGCTTTCGGAGGGAGCACACCCAACACCAGTATTTTCTTTCTTTGACACAGGTAATCTCATGCAACCACAAATAAATATTTATTTTTCCCACTTTTCAAGAGAGATGCCTCACACAGGAATGCATTACAGAAATTGGGGGGGTTTTTAGGCATATTGTCCCAAGTTGACACCACCTTGGTGACCCCAGGACTCGAGCCCCTTGCTGTTCCTGGCAAAATGAGCAGTTTACAATAACTCTTTCTTGCTTGAGGCCAAACTGGGCTGGGTTTTAGGGTTTGATCATCATGAAAGAAAAATAAATTTTTATGTTGCTCTGGTCATCGAGTAAAATACTAAGGAGTCATAGATTAAAAGAATAATCATACTTTCAACAGAAATAAAGCTGGTCCATGACACACTCATCAAATATTTGTAACCACCCACCTCCAATGCCTCTCCGCAGCCGCTTAGGGCTTGCTGTAAAAACGTTCTGAGGGAGAGGACAAAAAAAAAAAAAATGTTATCAGCAGGAATTCTGTTACTTGTCACCGAAAGGCTTTCGCTAGATCATTTCCTGTGCCCTGGATCCAGCTGGAAGCGCTCTCCCTTGAGAAGGCTGGCACACAATCGCCCGGCCCTGCCGCTCGCCGCTGGACAAACGGAGGAAACTGCAGCCCATCATAAATCTGTCAGTCATGGACCAAATGGGCATCATGAGGGCTGGGCTTCTCTTCCCCCCAGTTATCACTTGGCAGACACAGAGACACAGAGCTGGGAGATAAATGGCTTCTTTCAGTGGCCCAGTCCCACGAACTCAGCTTAGAACCAAAGGATGGCCTGGGTTGGAAGGGACCTTAAAAATCATCTTATTCCAGCCCCCCCTGCCATGGGCAGGGACACCTTCCACTGTCCCAGCTTGCTTAGAGCCTCATCCAACCTGGCCTTGAACACTGCCAGGGATGGGGCAGCCACAGCTTCTCTGGGCAACCTGTGCCAGGGCCTCCCCACCCTCACAGGGAACAATTTCTTCCATGCGTCTGGCCCAAATTCCCCCTCTTTCCATTTGTACCCATTACTCCTTGTCCTGTCATTCCAGGAGGACTCCATGCAGAGTCCCTCTCCACCTTCTTTGTGGAAGAAGGATCCTGGAAGATCCTGGAAGGTGCTGTGAGGTCTCCACACAACCTTCTCTTCTCCAGGCTGAACAGCCCCAGCTTCTCTCAGACCCAAAGCCAGAGCAGTGAAAGAGGCTGATCCATCGAGGAGTGGGATCAGAGGGAGCTCAGGAGACCTGCCCGCAGTCCTGCTCTGCCACTAGTCTGCAGGGTGAGCTTAAAACATTTCTCCTTTAAAAAACAACAAACAAACAATCAACCACCAAAAAAACCCAAAAAACCCCCAAAAAGCCCCAAAAAAAAAACCAACAAAAATGCAAATCCTAGCAAAACCAAGACCAACCCTTCTCTTTAGGTGCTTTCAGTGGATGAGCTAAAGATAATGATGTCAAGCAGTATTACGTTAATTTATTTAATGCAAGCTGATCATCGCTCTTTTGACATGTCCAGGCATATTCGAGAAATAGGAAAGTAGGTAGAAACAAAATAAACAAAGAAAACATCTGTGAGTTTCAGAAGAACCATCCTGAGATTCCTTTCTCCAAGCAGCTGGTTCTGAAAAAAGTTAACGTGCCCAACGGGCTGGTGGCAATTACAGATCCACAGAGGTAAAGCCACAATTGATGCCTTGAGGGGCTACCTAGAAACAGAGACTAGACAGGAGTAAGGGAATAAAGGTGGATGTTTATTTGAAAGGCCTTCAAAGGTACACCCTGGGGAGCCAAAGGCTGCATCCAAGATGGACCCCAAGCTGGACGAGTCACGAGTTCTTCACACTTTTATAGGTTTGGTTCATTTGCATGTCAGCATAAATTTGCCAATTAAAACTTTAGCTAATGATGGAATTTCTTCCATTTCTCCACCTCTCCAGAGGCCCTGGTTTACACCTTTTGGGCCTAGGACAGCCTGAGTGTCCTTGAGAAAAAGCTCGGAGAGGCTTTGTTGTGTCTATCTGGCATAAGAGAGCAGCAGCCAACAGGCTACAAGAAACTTCAGAGTCCCACACTAGGCAGTACAGGATTTAAAACATAAAAGCTGGAACCTAAGGCATCACAATGACAACCAGTCCTGAAGCCAACAGGGCAAACCTGGGGTCAGAAGGGAAATGGAGACACCAAGAGGCAAATGGCAGGAGCTACAGAGGAATTTGGGGGAAGCAGGGAGGCCTGGAGTCCCTCTGGGCTGTGGGCAAGGGGAGTTGGGGTCAGGGTGGACAGCGAGGTGTGAGGAAAGCCCTTGGATGTGGGAAGAATCCTGGAAGTAAGTGTTGTGAATGCCAGAGGCTGCTAGGTGGGGACTGGGTGGCTGCCCAACAACAGGCACACAAACAAATCAATCCATAAGAAATAAATAAATAAAACCACTGAAACGCTTTGCTGGTTCCTGCCAAGGGCACCTCGGGCCAAGGCAGATGCCAGCAGCCAAGGCAGGATGGAACCCAGCTCTGCTGGCTCCCCATCCAGCACCCAGCCAGGAGGTCGAGGTGCCACTCTCACCCTGCTTTCAAATGGAAACAACAGACAAAGCTGTTCCCCTGGCAACTTTCAGAGTAGGGACTGTTGCAAGAACAAACATTATGTATGCAAATAAAAGCATCCAGGCTCAACAGCCTGGGAAAAAGAAAAAAAAAAGCAAATAGCCAGACTAATATTTGTGGAAATCAGTGCCTGAAGTAAGGCTTCTAGATCCAGAGCTAGGACTTTAAATAGATAATTTAGTTTTCAGAAGCTCTGAAGGACTGCAAGAAAAGAGCTTGAACTTTTCCTAAAAACTTAGCTAGTTTATCAAATGCCTTATTACAGCACCAAAACCTGCTGTTCAGACATGGCTGTGAAAACACAGCCCCACACAAACCTCTGCTGTCTTCTGTAAGAGAAGCTATGAAGCTCAGCTCAAGGCTTTTTGCATTATTTCATGCATAATTTCATTTCAGGCACGTGGCATCCATACACACTAAATTAGTTTGGTTTTTCTCCATCCCCCAGGTTCAACACAATTTACAGCTCCCTCACTTTCCCTCTGCTAAACTCACTCAAAACCTCAAAAGCTGCCTTTCCACCCCCCTTTTTTCTCCCTATTATACTGATAAGCCTCCATAAAAACCCTTGAGCACCTCAACATGAGTCATGCACATACTTACCAGGGCCTTGGAGCAAGTCTCAACTCACTCTAAAATCTGACAAATTGGTTGTCTTTAATTCGCGCATATTAAATATTTAGGGATGACTTTCAACCCCCTATCAAAGATCTGGCTTCATCACTGATAAGTCATATAATTCCTGAAAGACATGAAAGCAGAGTCACAGCTGCGTCTCTGCAGAGGCTTCAATCATTGCTTTCACACACAGGACAACACTTTCCATGAGCTGTGGTTTTCTGGACAACAGTTAATATCACCTACAGAAAGGCAATTGGCATAAACTGAAAAAAAATAGAGGCAGAAACTAAATCCCACTCATAACTCTGGGCAACCCATTCAAAAGGAAGCTGTAAACATTGTTGAGAGTGAACATAAACACTATTTTTACTGTAACTATCATAGAAATTCCTTTATTTTAAAGTGATGCCCTGCTTTCTTCCCCTCTTTTTGTTGATCCTCTGCAACTGAGGCAGCCCAGCCTCAAGTGCTTTGCTGAGGATACAGATTTTTATTCTGCTCAAGTGCGTTTAGCAGTAGCAGGAGCAGCTCGCCCAGACAGCTCCAAGGGATGCACAAAACAAGTGGCCTTTTTACGAAACAAGCTTCCAGGGACTGACTTCCACCTCGGTGCTGTGAGGAAACAAAGCTTGTGCAATTGCAGCCTGTCCCCTCCAAGGTCCCAGTCCTCTCCCCAGCCAGAAATGCCTGACCTGTTATTAGCCAGTTTAGAGCATTTGTAGGGGGAAGGATCTTATGGGTGCCTTGAAAATTATGTTATTTCAAGTTTTTTTTGAGAATTAGAGGTTGGCTAAAGGACAGAAATTCAAAACCATGTCCTCACTGAGGGAGGGGAAAGCCAAAAGCAGCCCTGCTCAGCTCCTGGCTGCCCTTCCCCGTGGAAAATACGGCAGAGGATGAAGCTGAGATCATTAAGTCAGAAAAAAGAGAGCTGCAGAAAAACCTGAAAGAAACCAGACTCCATCAGCTGCACCACTCCGACAGCGATTTGTTTAGTCAATTGCCGAAGTAAAACAAGCATTCAAAGAAAAACATCTGGGAGGAGAAATTGGTGAGAGGGTTCTGGCTGTAAATTTCCTTCCTTTCCCCCATCAGTCAACAGCCTCTCGGCTTGTGCCACACTGAAAGGCACGAGGGCTCAGCTGTTATTTGCTTTTTGGAGAGAGCTTTAGGACTGTCTTTACAAAACAAGCAGAGGGGAAGGAGGGAGAGCAGCCCAATTGCCCGGTTTTCAGCAACTCTGGAAGTGCCTAAAGGGGAAGGAGGTGCTCTGCACACTCCGGACCCAGCCAGCCTCTCACCCGCTGGGCAACACTGCCATCTCCTCTGCAGCTTCCCCATCACTTCCAGGCATGACGAAGTTCACTCTCCTTATGAAAAGATCCACAGCTGATCATGTGGAAATGTGAATTTTCCCCCTTCTTTCCAGCAGAGAAGACAGAAACCGTCTCATACAAAGACAGAGCAATGGCAGCAGCATCTGTGTTAGTGGAGGGACAGGGCTGGGTTTAGCAGAGAGCTGCGAGCCACATTTGGGGCTGGTGCCAGGGGAAGGGAGCTCTGTTCCAAACTGTCGCACCAGCTAAGAGCGAGGCAAAGCTGAGCCCATTGAGTGAAACACAGACCATTTTAGGGTTATTACAGCAACTGGTTTGAGAGCCTGCTGTGGGAAGGCAGCAACACCAGCTGAATGCAAAAGCTGGGCCCGGGAGCAGCAGCAGGTGCCATAAATAAGGTCCCGTCAGTCTGGCCCTTATAAACCTTGTGCTCCTTGCTTGGTACCGATCCCACCCCCTTCTGAAAAATTACGTGAGGCTGGAACTTGGCACACCAGCCTCTGTCCTGCCCTGGAGTTCTCTCAGCTCTGCTCAGACTCCTCCATTTGACCAAAAAAAGGGCAAAAGGAAAAAAAAATCAAAACAACAACGAAGACTTTGCTGGAAGACTTCAGCCAATAGCTCCTTTTGCCATGCAGGACAGCTCAGAGTGGTATCAGCTGATAGGATTTCTAAAATCCCTTTTGAAGTGACAGTCCATGTTGGTATTAACAGCTGGAGAGAGATGCAGTTTTAATGAGGTTTTAAAGGTTTTCAGGTCTCCCAATGGATTTCACAGGTCTAAGGGCAAAAGTCCTGCTTTGAGCAGCTCTAGCACCATCTCCCATCTCCATTCCCACAGAGCACAGTGTTACAAACAAAACCTTCCTACAACAGAACATCTTTATTCAGGCCAACCTAGTGATCTTTCCCTTAAAGGAATTGTTAAATAACTAATAACTTTGAAAAGGCCAAAATTTAATATTACTTCAAAGTTTATGAAAAGACGATCTTTCATCAAAAAAAAAAAAAAAAAAAAAAAAAAAGACATTTTGAATTTAACCCATTTCCCTCATTTTCGAAGAAGCTGAAATGGAAGACAAAAAGATGGAGCTTTAGAAAGCGAAAACATTGAAGTAAAATCTTTCTTCTCATTTTCTAGCTCTCCCTAGGAAAAAAACCTAACAAACAGCTAAGATGAAATAGTGAGGGCTTGTCTGAGCAGGAAAGCTTTATCTGCTAGATATGTAGCTGTAACTCTGTAAGTGCCTGAGTCCTTTTAGTACAACCTTTTCCAGCTCAGTTTAATCAGTTTGCAGTGTTGTAAACTGAGCTTTAAAGAGGAAAAGAAAACCATAATTTGGGGGAAAAAATGCTTGTAGCAAAACAACAGTGTTCACATGGATAGTTAAAACAAAATTTAACCTTGGTATAAAAGCATCCCTTGACTTCATGTTTAAACTTTCCCACGTAGACGACTTCTCAGAGGAAACATAAGAATTTGAGAGGGAAGTGGGGTGGGAAGTGAAAATACTTTGCCAGTGCTAAGCAGAATGAGAAGTAGAAGCAAGTAAAGACAAGGCTTAAGAAGCAGCTTTCCCTCAGATGTTGTTCCTTTGTCCTTTCCACTCTTTCTCCTGTTTGTTTTAAAATAAGAGAAAAAGAAATGAAACCTGAGGCAGTCACTTAAAACACCAGCATGATTAAAATTAATAAAATTGGGGGTGGGAGGGGGTGCATCATTATTTTGAAGAAAAGGCATGAAAAAAACCCCAATCCTTTTTCTGACGCTTATCCCAGATACCAAAACCTTGACTTTCTAATTAATTCAGATTTGGCAACACAAGAGTGACATGGTTGTGACACAAAGGTTGTAACATACAGGCTCCTTTCTTCCACCATATTAATTTCTGCCTTTCCCAACACCCAGTTTCCAGGATTCTGCCTTCCAGGAACAGGCAACTTGTTAATTGCAACAGTCCAAGCAAAAACATCTCCCACATTTTGCATGAGACTCAATGCACCAACAGCCCATTTGCAGGCGTATCTCCACAGGTTTCTAGGCTATTCCAACACAGGAGGCTTTTCCTGGAATTTAATGGAAGTCAAAGGTGGAAAACTCATACTGGACAATTCAGCAGAAAATGTGCTAGTACCAGGCTTCCTGTTTTGTCCACACAAACCGCTCTGAAACTGCCTGGCAAGTTATCAATGCATAGATTCCAGAGCTGCCAGCACTGCCAGCTTCAGACATTGCAAAAATAATGAATCAGACCACCAAAATACTGTTCTGAAGTCACCTTCTGCTTGCTGAGTTTTCTGGGGCTACTGGGAAAAGATCTAGTTTTCCTTTGCAGCAGAGAAGGGGGCTGGAATATCAAAGAGACTTGAAAGGAAGTTAAAATTGCCAAGCAATTACTTGATTCCACGTGCTGGGGATATAAAAGATACAAACAACAACCTCATCAAAAAAACATTACCTTTGTGTTCTAGGCTGTAAAGCTGAACCATTCTAGGCTGTTCAGGATGTTACAGGAGACCCTAAACTCTGCCAAGCAGGCTTGCTAAACATGGACAGAGAAGTATTAGACTTTTCTTCCCCACTTCCTCTAAGAAGGAGTGACAAGAGAGTGCCTTAGGCAGAGGCAGCACAGGGAAACAAGATAGTCACAATTTCCGTTTTAGGAGATCACCCAGAAAGAAAACAGAAGATAGTGTATCCTTCAGTTGTGTCCTTTGGTGTTTCAGATAAGGATTAAGGGGTGTTTTTTTCTCTGGTTTCAGAATCGCATTTGTATAACCGTAGCACACACTCGTAGGAAAAATGTCTAAAGGTAGAAGTGAAGCAAAATAAATAAGTTATTTTTGTCTTTACAAGTTCTTACAGGTGCCCCAAAAAGATTCTGTTTGATTCAGGTGAGCTTTGGATTAGCTACATTTGTTCCCAAGTTTCCCTGCATTTAGACAGAGAGTGACATTTGAGATAGCTTCAGAGAATCATAAAATGACCTGGGTTGGAAGGGACCTTAAAGCCCATCCAGGTCCCACCCCCTGCTGTGGGCAGGGACACCTTCCACTATCCCAGCTTGCTCAGAGCCCCCTCCAACCTGGCCTTGGACACTGCCAGGGATGGGGCAGCCACAGCTTCTCTGGGCAACCTGTGCCAGGGCCTCAGCACCCTCACAGGGAACAATGCTTTCCTCATATCCTATCTAAACCCACCCTCTCACAGCTTGAAGCCATTCCCCCTGGTCCTGTTACTACGTGCTCTTGTATGAAGTCTCTCTCCCACTCTCTCATTTTTATCTTTATCTCTTTTTATCAGAAGGCATTCACCCAACAGACTGCCACATGCCTCTGTTGCAATTTAACAAGAACAATTCATTACGAGCTCAGTAATTATACAACAGTGAGGATTACAGGGAGGCTCCAGAGAAATTCTAAAAATCTAATTATTTTAAGCCTTTGCACATTCATGTGAGGCTTCAGTAAGTTTATACCAGAACATCACGACAGCAAGCAGTGTGAAAATATTCTGACTCTCCTGAGGCAGAATACAGAGTGAATACACTACAGAGTAAGTACATGATGTCTGCTGCTGTCAGGGCCAGGGGGACAGATGTTACTAAGGAGGGACAGGACCCAAATAGGTGAAACACTCACTGGCATTCCCCCACCCGAAGCACAGGTGTGTCCATAGGCTTTGGATCCCCACACTGGGCAGATGTTGCCCTTCCAGGGGTGGTTTGGACTCCTGTCACCTCACAGCAACCAAGGGATCTCAGAGTATTCCCATCATTTCAGAGCACACTGATGATTCATGCATGGTTACATGGCAATATTTACTCAGCTCTCAGGAGGCAAATTCATTAGGAGGGATTAGTCAGCTGTCAAGCACCCATTCCCTTGCATAAGAATGATACTCCCTAAATAAAAGTCCTCATCTCCAGCTTGAACGTCTGCCCCACCACCTATTCCCTCTTTTCATAAGGGGTGAATGAGGGCTTGTCTTTGTTTTCAGGGATTGCAGGAGAAAGGAACACGGGAGACGTTGACAGTGAAAAATGGAGAGGTGAATGCAGCAACTTGTTTCTCAGCACAGCTGAGCATAATCAAAGAAGCACAAACTTCTGATTTATTCAGAGCCAATCATGGTTGCAAGGGAAACAGACTTTGCTGGATAAAGGTTCATCTCTGGCCAAAAGCAGACAATGACATCAAGCACTGCACACCTATCGTTAGGGTAACTTTCTGTTTTTCCCAGAGTATAGGAACACACTGCAGGCTCTAGCAAACCATTGTCTTCTGGTAGATATCACACAATTTCTGTCTCACGTAAGACACAATTTCTGTCTCATGTCTCTCACTCATCACCATTTCTTGCTCTATCCAAAGCACGCCCCACTCATGGCTAAAATGGAAGGGATCTGCGCAACGGAGCACAACAGAAAGCTTGGCAACTACTGCAAACACATCCATAAACAGAAAGAAGAAAATACTTGTTAAAAACCAGCAGAGCAAAACCTGTTTCCTTGATAAACGGCCACTGGGTTTGTAGGGCCAAAGCAAAGCAGGCTGTGGTTTTCAAGCCACCCTGCTGTCAGAGCTGTACCAAGAAAGGAGCCCTCCCTGCCCTGCTGCTGCAATCATCTGGCTCCAAAACATCATCCATGCTTTCTCAGCTGTATCATTTGGGCTAGTAAATGTTATTTTCTTCTTGTATGCTTTTAAATAAAGCTGTCCTAAGCAGGGTGGACCAAGCATGTTGTATGCACTACTCATCTAAGAGCTGGAAGCCACTCACAGGTTTATGAAAGCCCTTGTTACTGCTTTTATCCTCTCTTGAAGAGCATCAAACACAGCAAATCAAATTCCAGCCCTTGATGCCACAGAGCAAGGGATAGTGAGTCTCAGCCCGCCTTTGTCCCCGTGATCAGTGCCATTTGCCATACTCACCTTTCCTTTTGCTACCACTACACCACAAAATCCTGGCAGGTCAGGTTACTGCGCTGTTCACCTGGCTCTGCCCTGAGCCATATGTTGGAGGCCCCTCTGATGAGGCCCCAGTGTAGCATTTCACCTCTGAGTGGGCTTTTATCACAACAGAAACAGAGATGGGAGCAACAGCAAGACTGAAGGCAACTGTGTTAAAAAGCATCAGGAACCAGCTTTGTGCTACGTGTTGTTTCCCCATGGAAATCCTTTGGCTGAACGGAGCAGCGATGGTGAGTACCGAGGCTTCTTAAAGCCCAGAGCCCTCCCAAATGTCACTGTGGCCCAAAGAGACCAGCAGGGCTGTAACCAATGCAGTGAGAAGCCTCAGACATTTGGCAGTGTTCTGCTTCCCTGGGAGATGGGGCTGGCTGATCTGAGGAGCACATGCCCGTGGGTTTGGGTTTTCTCTTTCCCCTACAGCTCCAGTAGCAGCACCCGGCTGCCAGCGGCGCTGGATGAGGATGGATGATGCCTGCAGGGACCCAGGGCACACCCAGCACAACTCTCCTGCCTCGGGGTCTGCTGTGCTCCCAGGGCTGAAAGTCTTGCCCCTGCTCCCTCTTCTCTTTGCGCTGCTGTCTGTCTGTGTGAGCTCCCCTGCTGAGGTTGCCAAGGGATTGAATAACGGATGGGAAGAAACAAAGAGCCTGCAAGGAATAATCCCAGATGCAACTGTCCTCATGGGAAAAATATTCTATTACCCAGTGCCAGCATTTGCCTTTCAGGGAACGAGAACTCAGTACAAGGTAACGCTATTCAATGCATTTCCTGGTACCATCCTGCAGCAAAGATATTCGCTTTGTGTTTAAAATGAACTCACTAAAAATCGCCTTCTAGAAAGTGCCTCAGATGTGTTAGAAACAGGTAGAACTGATGGCAAAAATCTCACCATCATTCACTGCCAGTGCAGCACTTCCCTGCTGAGCAAATAAACAACCTACATACACGTGTTTTATCTCCCTGCAATCTAAAGAATGCAGGGCCTTGGAAATGGACAGTAAATGTTGCCACTATGCTAAAAAACACCAAAACAAGCACTACATGAAAAAACAAGGCACTATGGTTTCTGAGATTTTCAAATGGATCAGTTGTGGCTGTTTCTGAACTTTTGTCCAGCTAGAGCTTATAGTATGTAAAACTGGAGTAGTAACACCATTTCCTATCACTAATTCTGTTTCGCTGCCATCCTCTTATGGAGCAGGTCGCTTTAGCCAGTGGTGCAGATTTGCCAAAATGGTTGGAATTCAACCCCGAAACAAACACGCTGCAAGGGCTGCCGATGGCAGGGGAGGCAGGAGTGTACCTGCTCAACGTTGCTGCCTCTGGAGGGGTGTCTGCCCAGGAAACACCAAGGGCTGCTGGAAATTTCACCATCCGCGTGCAGGACAGCAGTTTATCCTTGGAAATGCAGAATTTGAACCACATGCCAAGCAGCTATGGGTGAGTACTGCTGGCCTCCATGGCTTCTGCTCTAATCAGTGAGGGGAGGGAAAAACGATTTTAAAAAAAGAGATGGGCATTCCCTAGTTGACACAGGGTGGGTTTTTTCCTGCTGTGGAAATGTGACATCAGGGAACCAAAACAAAAAAAAAAAAAACCCACAAAATATTGAACAAGCACATGCTGAATGTAAAAGCAGGAGGCTTTGTTGTCCCAGAGCAACAGTGCACAGCAAACATGGGCATGAAGACTGCAAGCCGAGCAGCACAGGGACACTGATTGTCCATTGTAGAGGTGGCATCCAGCCTCCCTGCTCCAGTTCCTAACTCTCCTGTGAGCAGGGAGAGAGGCGGGCTCCCAGTGAGGCTCCAAATTGCCTCCACAAGACACTGCTTGTTACCACTGGTGGTACTTTTTAGTGGAAGTACCCACGTTTGATGTCTAACGGACTGGGAATATCTCTGAAGCGAATTACTTCCATAAGGAGGACAGCGTTTGGGAAATTCAGAACATGCTGCTGTGTTCTGCACAAACTCTGGGATCAGACTTAGTGATCAGTGAAGTTAGTGGAATGGGAAACATTCATATATTCAAGGAGAAGGAATTAAGAGGTAAAATTTTGAACAATGATTGACTAAATTCAAACAGATCTTCACAAAAACAGGGAGGGGTAAAAAGAATTAGTCTCAACCACTCTAAATCTGGACTTTCAATGTCAGGTGTGGGAAGGAAGCTCCCATCACTTCTGCTGAAATCATTCTCTCTGCTGGAGCAGAAGCTCTGGACGCCCAGGAGCGCCTGTCCATGGTGAGCAGGATGGCTGAGTACCTGCACCTGGACAGCTCCCTGCTGACCCTGCTGCAGCACACAGGCCCAGCAGCAAGGGGCTCACGCGTCCTGGCTGAGGACACCGGGCACATCGACCTCACCACCAACCACTACGTGGGGCTCTCCTGGCCTGTCACGTGCGGAGGCTTTGCCCTGCTCCACGAATTCATCCAAGTCCTGCAGCACAGCATGAACTCACATCACCTCTCACGGCTGCTAGGGTATGACATTGCAGGCTGGAGAATACTCAGGAGAGGGGACTATGAAAGAAATCCTCCAAGACGACACCACAGGCGATTAATGGTCACACCAACACCTGCATTAAAACCAACTAGAATTACCCAGAGACCAGCTGCAGGAGAGGCTTTCAGGCCCTTGTTCTTTACAGTGCCGAGCCAGTTACTCACACCACTTGTACTATCACCTACTCAGAGCTTATCAAATTTCTGTGCAGAAAGTGTAACCATGGCAAGTTACAAGATGCAGAATAATATCCACCTTGCAAGTCAAGAAAGCTTGGTCACCTTAGAAATGGACTCAGCACGGGACATGCCAACTAACCCCTCAGTATCCATTATGTTTGCAGGCTCTCATTGCCCAGATCTTTCACCTTCGCTGATGACTGCTGATGAAATGAGGCTTCTCTTCTCTGAACTGGAAGTGCTGCCTGCTAGAGCTTCAGGTACATCCTTGCTGTCAGAGCAGCCAGAGCCTCACGTGCCTGAGACAGACTCATATTTCCTTTCCAGTAAATCAGAGATATCCACATACCGTCTCCCACGGGACATCACTTCAGGCACAGAGCAGCTTTCCAGGCCATGGGTGATAAACACTCTTCAGGAATGGCCTCACAGCTCAGCAGTGGCATTTTCTCCCAAGACAGAATTACACTCATTTTTGCCAGGAGCAATGTCAGTATCAGAAGTGCCAGATTACATCAATGAGGCAAAAAGCCACTTTCCAGAACTTGGAAAGCTTTCTGGTGCATCACTCTCTCCAGAAGCACTCCCTTCACTATTCCAAAAAGCTTCAGTACGGGCCACAACTTTGTCTGGCTTCACATCTCCCATTGACGACACATTCCCAGCTGTCATAGCAAGAAGCAGTCTGAGCCAAGTCTTCACTAATGGCTGTGAACCTCAATCTAAACCTTCTATGACTATCCCACAGCCCAGTGGCTTTTCATTTGCTGGAGGGAGAAGCACAGCTTCTTCTGTAGCCCAGAGAGAAGCACAGACCCTCTATTCCAAATTGATTTTCAGTCCTGAAGCCTCAGCCAGCTTTCCTCACACATTAACCAGCACTGTCCCTGGTAAAGCTGAAGCACCTCATGAACCAAGTCTGATCACTCTGTCCCACCCTGGCACCACTCTAGTTCTTACTGTGCCAGAAGACTTTTCTGCCTTTCACATGTCCAGGTTATCCAGACCAACAAATACATTCCCTCCTTCTTGCAGCAGCAGCACGCTCAGAACAGAGCCACAACCCACAAGGATTTTATCCAGTGGCACAAAGGAATTGCTTTCAGACAAAGATCTGGGAACAAGTGGGATTTTGCCAAATGTCACTGAGCCTACCTTGGAGTCACACAACATCTCAGGCATCAAGCCAGATGCTGTAGAAGCACCTCTGGTGGCTTTATTTAATGCCACTTCTCACCTGCCCAGCAGCACACCGGGTATGTTCAAGATTTGACTTTCCTTTTGTCCTCTTTCCTGCCCTGAGTCCTGCCAGAATAGTTCCATACAGTTTCTTGTGCAAAAGCACAACTTCCCTGCACTAGGGAGGTGACAGCAGCAGTCTTCCCAAAAAGGGAATGCAATTTTTTTTACTCAGCTGGGAGCAGAGAACAGCTCAGCGGAATGATCAGGCCCAGCTTTAACCATCCTATCTAAGGAAAGATATGGACCCTTAAAAAAACTCCAAAGGAACACAAGGATGGTCAGAGGTCTAGAAAACATGTCAGACTGAAATAATTAGTCTAGAAGACTGAGAAAATACATAGGTTTATATAATATTTTGCTTAAAAGATGAAAGAAGCATTCTCAGAATCCCCCGGGAACGAACACAGCACTAATGACCTTCAAGTGCAGTTAAGATGATTTAAGTTAGCCATTAGATAAACTTTCTCCCAGTAAGGGTAATAAAACATTAGAAAAGATGCTTGGAGAAGATTGTGAAGGGTTTTTAAGAACTGAACAATAAATATTTATCAAAACTGACAGAGAAGTAGTTGAGTATGTTGTGGAGTAAAGAATTAGGCCAGACACACTTTTTAGTCTGCCTTCTCCTTCAACTGCATGAATCTGTGACTCAGGCTTAAGTGTACACTAGACAACAGACATGGTTTGTTTGTAGTGCCAGTTGGGTAAATTTGTGGGATTATGCCTGAATCACCTTACATTAAGTCTGTAAAAATGTACACGTGGGAGATTTTAAACAGTTATGAAGTGCAGAATTCCAAGCCTTGTTAACGCCCTTCAGAGCCATCTTAATATAGGTCTAATCAAGTTTTACAAATAAGTCTGTACCCAAAGCCCAAGACTTTAGGTTTGCAATCAGGTGTCCCAGGAAGCATCATTTGGAGAGAGACTATTTTACAAGAGCATGTGGGGTGTGACAGGACAAGGGAGAATGGCTTCAATCTGACAGTAAGTTTAGATTGGACATCAGGAAGAAATTGTTCCCTGTGAGGGCGGGGAGGCCCTGCACAGGCTGCCCAGAGAAGCTGTGGCTGCCCCATCCGTGGCAGTGTCCAAGGCCAGGTTGGATGGGGCTCTGAGCACCCTGGGATAGTGGAAGGTGTCCCTGCCCATGGCAGGATGTTGGAACTGGATGGGCTTTAAGGTCCCTTTCAACCAATCATTCTTTGATTCTATGATCTGTCAAAGCCCACAGATGGACAGTACAGCCCTAACACAATACTGTTATTGGCACTCTTGCAAGTACAAGCCATGTAGAAATATTAAAAAAAA
>VZTE01005517.1:343316-365877 GCA_013397775.1 Eulacestoma nigropectus | reverse complement strand
AAAAAAAAAAAAATCTTTCTTCTCCAGAGATAGAAGCCACTTGCATTCCCTCATTTTTTAAAGCAGAGGCTGAACTCCAGCCTGCTTCCCATGGTCCTTCCTGTGCTGGCAGAAACTGGCAAAAGTCTTCAATCACATGCCATAAAAGCTTTTCAACTGTATTCTCAACCCTGTGACACATTATTGACATAAGAGTCCTTTTACATAGATCTAAATGACCTTTCACCTTGAACTGTAACGATCTCCCTTTCACAGAGGTGGGTGAGACACTGCTGCCATCACATCTGGATCCAAGCACCCAGCTGTTTCCCTCATCTGAAAGACTACAGTTTGTGGAAAGTGTGTGGATTCTTCCTCCATCTTCTGCTTTCCAAGAGCTGCAGACTGTAACCCAAGGTAAAAACAAGTTTACTTTTCTGTTCCTGCTTCTGAACACAGCTGCCATCAACCTTTTCATCCACCCTGCACAAACCAGATGTCTCTGGTTTCCTGTACTAGAACCCATGCAGTCCTCAGACTACCATGACCTAAATATTTGTGTCCTGAATTAATCCCTCCCTAATATTTACATTAGGTATTATATAAGGAGAGGATAATATGGCATGATTTTACCAGTCCTTACCGTAAAGTATAGAAAGCACAAATACACAAGATCCAGAAATGGCAAGAAGAAAGGACCATTTTTGTCACAAGCTGCAGGAACTCCATGTTGTGATCCTTCACTCCTTGAGCCTGGCAGCAAACTTCACCTGACAGTCACAGAGAGGAGATTTCCTTTCAGATTTGTCCCCACACTTTATCATCCTCCAGCTTATCTGGTGTCCACTTCCAAATTCTCTGGAACTCTTCAAACCAGGCAGATGTGGAGCACTCACGGCAATACAATCCTAGGCACCCATAGTCTCATAAAATCCTCAAACAAAAAAAATCCATTATTAATGCTGGAAATAGAAGATGAAACAATACCATGTTGTGGTATTTCTGTGTAAAAGTTACTAGAATTAGATGTTATTGTTTGGGAAGGGGCTATACAAGACCTGATTAATATTTTGGACTAGACAAAACATTGTGGAGGATATTTACAGCACTTTAAATAAACAGATACCTAAATATGCTTAACAAATGAGGTTAAGATGTGACCAAGGACAAGACTTTACTCTTGTAAGTTTAAGTTTCAGTTTCAGCACACTCCACAGTCCTGGGGCTGACAAATTTTCTTTGCCATCACTCAGCAAGAGATAGCAATTTTTTCCTCCTAATTCTTTCCCTCCCTTTTCTCCCTCCTCTCTAAAGGGCAAGCAAACACTTCCCCAAAGCTTGTTCATTCCATTAAATTCCTAACAGCAACCATCGGATGCCTGTTCTTTTTCCCTGTACCTGCCTACACATTTTATGACGAGGAAGATGGCAACTCCACTCAGTTATCCCTACAAATCCTCCCAGCTGACGGCTCTCCGTCAGGATCCGAGAGCTGGCTGCAGTTTGACACTTCCCAGCAGGCCATGCACGGTTATCCCCTGGAGATCGACTTCCAGTATTCCCCTCAGGAGTTTGTGCTGTCTGCCACGGATTCCGGAGGTCTGACAGCCTGGGAATCCTTCACCATCGAGCTCCTGAAGCCCCCCAAGGTACCGTGCCACCTTTTCACCGTGCGGACCAAGAACAGCTACTCCTCTTTCCTGAAGGAGAGGAAAAGAGTGGGTTTGTTCCTGGAGAAGCTCTCCCTCTTCCTGAACTCCAGCAGCCCCAAAGACATCGCACTGACAGCTCTCCAGCCCGGCTCCACAGTCATCTCCTGGTACAACAGCTCGCTGTGTGCAAGTGCCAACAGATCTTCCAGCTGGTGCAGGAAAGACGAAATGCAGCAGGCACTGGAGAAACTGAGAGTGCCAGCTGGGGCTGTGAGCCCACGCTTCGTCCAGGCAATGCTGCCAGAGTACAGAATCGATGAGACTTCCAGCATTTCCTACAGTGAGGACTGCCCCGCCAGCACAAAGCCGCTCCCCAGGCCTTGCAGCAGCACTGGGCCAACACCCCAAGCCAAGAACGACTCCACGACGAGGAGGAGCCCACGTGCCTTACTGAGCAGCGTTTGTGCCACTGCTGGCGTGCTGCTGGCAGTCGTGGGCTGCTGGTATTGCCGGTGTCCCAGGATTCCTGGACCACAGCCTGTGACGTTTCAGACAAACTCCCCGCTAAGCCATGCTGTGGAACTGGATGCCCTGAGACCTCGCAAAGCCCCTGTACACGAGTGCAGGGCTTCACCTTCACCTCCGTTATGGATCCCACCTTCAGGACCACTGCCCTCCCATGAGCAGTGTCCCAGGCCAATCCCTCACATCACACCACCTTTCCAACCACCAAGATACCAACTCCGTCCCCACTATCCAGAGGCTCTGACCACCCACCACAACCAGGGCAACATGCAGAGGCTTCAGTTTTAAAAACTTTTAAATGGTATTAAGATCAAATCCACAAAAAGACAAATTGCATTAGGAGGTGCTATCCTTAATACTCAGAAAAAACATAAATAGGCAGTTAGTGATTTTTACCATGTTTCAATTTAGAACAGAATATATTTGACCTACACCTGACAAAGAGGCAGCAGCAAAAGCAGAACCCAAGTGAAGCAGGCAAAGGGATCTCCTGATGAAGGAGTAGAATTACAACCCTGTAAAAGTCAGAACAAGAAAATACGTAACAAGCTGATGCTGGTGGGAATGAGGGGTCACAGTCAGTGCTGAGCAAATCTCACTCCATTATGCCTCCCTGATTCATAAATACACATTTTACATAGAAGAGGCAGAACTGTCACAGAAGGGCCACCACAAAACATTATGGTTCCACTGAAATTCAGAAGTGCTACAACCCTGGAGTCTCTAGGCCATCTTGGAATTTTAGAGTTTTCAAAAAATGCCTGACATTGTATCTGTCCTTTCAATCTTTCAAAACTTTTTTTAGTGTTTCTTTAAATACATCATATGTAGCATTTCTAAAGGCAATGGTAGCTACTAACTCTTCCTGTTAGGTAATTTGGTGCAATTTACCTTTAAAGATACATTTTAAAGTTCCAGACTTGCCTTCTTTACAGTAAAACTGTATCTTGTCTGCTTCCACCTGGTACGGTTCAAGGACCACAGAGAATTCCTAAAATTCTGCAAAAGAATTTCTAAGGACTTTTCAAACCTTTTGAAATCCTTCCAGTTTAACAGATTATCGTATACAAAATGCAATTCGTAATTTAATTATGAACTGCATTTTGCAATTACTTAATTACGGATTAAACTATTTAATCCCTAACTTCCAATTCTAATCTGTAAACTCTTCTTAGAACTGACAAAACCTTCCTTAAACCTGAAAGCACAGTGTGAAATAGGAGCAAAGCAGCACCAGTGCCACTGTGCAGGGCAGGAGAGGAGCATGGAATGCCCTTTCCAGAACTGCAAAGATCAGCCCTTGCAGTCTCGTGTCCCTGTAAGACTCTTCAGGTACGTAAAACACAGACCCTCAGTCACCAGGCCCTGCTCATTTCATCACCAAACAGTCTGAGCTGGCAGATGCCCCACATGTGGAGAACAGAGGTAGGAAACAAGCTAAGCAATAAGTATTTTAACAGCGGGTGCTATTAAATTTCTCTTCTGCTAATGAAGTATTTCATTCCTGTGCATATTTTCAAGGAGTGCAGTGAATATTAATGGCACATGAGGAGACGTAACACACAATTTCCACGGCAAAGGATGAGCTTTTCAGCTCTAGCTCTCCAGCCTAGCAAATTGCAGAGCTGACATTTTACATGCTTCCCCAGCTTCCAGACTTAAAAACTCCTCTAGTAAACAAGAGAAATATCCCGAGTGATGTGCAGTAAAATCTCATTAAAACCCAGAAAGTTATGAGAAGCAGTAATTTTGTAGCAGTTTTCTCCATCAGAACATTTCAGATAGGATATCAAGAGATGTGGTGATGCAGGACATTCTGTTTTCAATGAAGTAATTAAAAAAAAAAAGCAATAAAAGTCTTCAGACTAGGATCTCCAAGAGTTACACATTGCTTCTGTAAAAGCTACAAATATTTCAAAATATGATAGAAAATATTACCATGCCAGCACTATTTAATCACTCTGTAAAAATAGTTCTAAAATCATTTAACAGAAAACACACCTGCATCAGAGTGGCTGAATAATCACCTTGAAATTATTCGTGGTACTTTAGCACAGCTGAAAAAACGGTTCAGTCACAAATGTTAAGTGAAGAGTATTTGTGTTCAGATCTATACATCACCAACTATAGTATTTAAAGTTGCAGGTGAATATATTGATTTACTTCTAGAAAATCTCAAAAGATGTGTCTCAAATCACCTGTAAGATACCCAATCTGTGAGCCCTTCAGTTGCTTACAAAAGCCAGATGCAGATCAGAGGAAGGCTGACACACTTGGAGAGCTCAGTAATTCATCTTTCCTTAGCCCATGTGGAAGACAACCCAAAATCTCACAAGGGATCAGATCACAGACCTTGGTTGAGTTTTCCCAGCTGAGAATTCTACTCCCCAGTAAAGAGGCTCCACTCAAAGAAACTGAGGACAGCTTACCTACTTACTAATTTCAAAGCCATTCATACTCAGTCTCTCAGACGTATCACCACAAGTATCTTACAGAACACACCTCATAAAAAAAAAATTATTAGCAAAAAATTTTATTGTACTTTTGCTTACAAAGCCTTAATTCCAACACAACAACCTGAAAGGCTTTGCTTTCTGAAGACCATTTCCATTTCATTTTTAAAAAGTCCTTAAACCAACAATTTTTATCTGTAAAACCCCTCACCCTCCCACCCCCCTCAGATGAAAACCAAGACTGGCTCTCTCTCAGCTCAGTGTCTGGGTACTCAGTGTGCAGTCTTCTCCATAATTCTGACTCCTGAGGAATCCTCATATAAATAAAAAGTATTCATGAACCAAAATTAACAATGTTATCAGCTTATTATAAATTACTTGAAATTTATTTTTTCCTTTTTAGACAGTTATCACTGATTTTGCAATAGTATCCAATACTTCTGGGCAACGACTTGAAGCTGACTAACACTTCTGATTACTTGATTTACTCCATGGCAGCAGAGGTTTTCTTCATCCTAAAATACGACTGGGAAACACTTCAGGACAGCTCCTATTTGCACACAGCTCGTTTAACGTGATATGCAGATTTCAAACTTCATAGCAAAAACAGGACTAGAAAAATGTAAAAACCAACCAAACCAGAGCTATACAATTGTATTGAAACAGTACCAAGAGCAATTCCAGCATTAAATATTTCTGCAATTTGGCCAAGTTTTGTCCTGAGAAACAGAATTAATCCTCACTGCCGGCCTGCTTTTCCATTTTCTGTCGTTTCCATTCTGAAAGGCAAGACAACAATTGGTAAGGCTTGTTACTGGAAGAACAACCAACAGTTAAAAAAAAAAATCAGACTTAAATGCTTTCATAAATATTTTTACATCACTAACTGTCCTGTCTCTCCCTACCCCAACATACGCAATCTTATCTCCCCTTCATACTTCTTTAAGCAACAATCAGTACATAAAGCTAAGGTTTCTGCAGAGATGCATTTCAGCTGTGAAAAACCATCCATTATCAACCTCACCAAAAGACAAAATACTCATGTGACTGGAGAATATTCATGTCATTAGAGAATTCATTTTGAAAACTTGAGCTTTGGCAATTTGTTTCAAGGACTTCATTTTCACCCCTCTTACACTGAGCACTGTCTACCATCATCTGATTTCCTTCGGAGAAGGCTGGTTTGGTTTTCCAGTATTTTGTGTAGAACATGGACTACTGTCAACATCATGACAGCACAGCTTAAGATTCAACCACTTCATTATCAACAATATTTCTCCATCAGCCATTCCTCTGGAAGCTAAAGCAAGCGAAACACCTCAGCTATTATTTAACCCCCTGAAGTTTAATAACAGTTTTGCTGCAAGGGCAATCCCTGAGGAACAGGGAAGCCCAGCTCTCAGCAGTCAGCTGCGCTCAGCACAGAGGCAAAGAGAAGCAAACACTGCTGTGGTTCTCCATCAATGCTGAGAAGCAAAGGAATGTATTTAGATACTTTAATCATCAAAAGAGTAGTATCTAATGCTGAAAACTCCACACTGACTACTGCCAAGATACGGGTAGTGATGCATTTCCTGATACAAACCCATTTTCTTCTTTCAGATGTTGATACAGCTCAGCTTTGTTGTTGACAGAGTTCAGCCGACCAATAAATTCCTGGTGTTTCCTGGAGTTGGCAGTATTAATTCTGTTGCTCCATAAAGACAGCAAGGACATTGGCCCTAAAATTGTAAGTAAAAAGTGTCTAAGTGATGGAATTTTTGAATTAACATTACATCATTATAACATCTTAAAGGAATTACAGATTATGGTAATACAACATGTTAAAACCACTAATACTAAACAACCTTACAATAGGGGCTGAATAAATATAAAATATGCAAAGTGATAATGGCTGAGGAGTTGCTGCACGTGAGATGCACTCTGCTTTAAATGCAGAATCCCAGCATCAGCTCAGCCACTGTGACAAAATAATTCACATCAAGGAAGAGAAGTCAGTGAGAACTGCCCATTCTGACAACTGCAGTGCTTAGGCAATACTTGATATTCACTAGCAGGAGACAGTGATTTCTGATACCTGCCCTCAAACAGCATTTCTCACATACAGTAGCTCAAACAGCACCAGCAGGAACTTGGCCAACCCCCTGTCAACCCAAGAGTCTATCAGCAGACCCACACAGTGTCTTGGCATCTCCCTTTTTTCACAGACCTGCTGAGGTTAACATGTTTTTCAATAATTTCTCAACATTTAGCATTTAGTTAAACATGATCTTCACTGACTTAGCTTTAACTCCAAAATGATTCACCTCATGACTTTAGAAAACACAGACTGATGCAACAACATCTACCTTTAAAAGAAATAATCTGTTGCAATTGTTCTGGTTTACCTTTTGCCTTTTCAACTGTGGGCATTTCATCCATTGTAATGAGAGGCTTTTTGTTGGGGGGCTCAGGAGAATCGGGGGAGTCTTTGATAATTTCAGCTTCTGCCAGTTCTTCTTTCTCCCGATCCAAAAGACCTCTTAACCTTTTTGAGAGGGAAGGAAAACGGTGAGGAAAAACATGCTTGAGCAGGACATAATTCTTGATAACATTCTGTACTCCTCAGAACTATACAGGACTCATACCGTAAGAAAATTTCTTTTGACCCCTTGGAATGGGTGACAAACAATAGTAAATTCTAGCCAAATAATCCTCTGGATAAAGCCTTACATAAAGGGAAGGTTCTTAAAACATAGTTTCGCTTCAGTTGTTAAAACAATTGATATCTGAATTTTGAAGGAAAGACTAAATAAAAATAAATACATATAGAAATACCATACAATTTCCTATTTTCTTTTCTAGGTGAATTCAGACCCATTCTACACCAAATCCCTTTTATCTCAGTCTCCATTTCTGTCCCATATGTGAAAACAAAATTGTAGCAATGATCATACACAGGAAGGCATGGAAGGTCATCAGCATGGTGACAGCAGTGTAGATGAAAAGGCTCTCCTATCCAAAATGATCCCAGCATGCACAAAACACATGCAAATTAAGCTTATTATCATGAGCTTTTGGGATCTCTTTAGAAAGTAGTTTGAAAGAAGGAAAACAGAACAGACTGACAGGTGCTTACCACTTAGACAAGCTACAATAACAACATGAATTACAGACAGGAGGGAAATGGACATGAATCGTGATGTTCAGCTGAAGAGAAAAGCCAAATCAAGCTGGGTTGTTTAATCAACATGAACACTAAACTATCTACAGCTTAAAAGAAAACAACTGCTTGTCCCACGTTTTCAGCCATGCTTTAGATTCCTATAAAGCAGTTTAATATCTAATAGGCGGTGTGGTTATGACAGAATCCAACAGCAGGAACTCCCCAAGCTAAAACACTCAGCTAAGTGGTCAACCACTAAGAACAAAAGTGATGCTACAGTTTGATTTCACTTTAGAAAATGTACCTCTCTGATTCCTGCCATGGCTTATCTGATTCATAGTCTTTGCCCAACTTCTCCGACTTGTCCTCTTTGTCTTCTCTCTTTCTGCCTCGTTTCTTGCGCTCCTCCTCCTCTGGGGGTTTGCTCCTGCACGCCATGAGACACTCGAGGACTCGCTGGTGTTTGTCAGAGTTGTTTATGTGTGCTCGGACAAGGGTCTCCAGCTCATTCCACATAATGCGGTACTGCTCATCTCTAAAGAGGGCAGCAAAAACACATTATGTGAAGGATTACCAAAGTCATTGAACCACTGCATGAATGCAGACCTTAAGAAACAAAAATAAAGAACTCCCAAAACAAAAATAACTCCCAAGAGATTATATGTCCTCCTGTACTGGAGGTCTCTCCACCTGGGATTACTCCATCCTCAAAACCACATTAACATTTCCCAGTTAACACCCAGAGTGAAGTTTAAATTGAAATGGATTATGTCCATTGAAATCATATTGTTCCACAAGATCTCACTGCCAAAAGGCGCTTGTGAAATCTCTCAGGTGCTTGCTAACAATGCAATGCCAGAGGGCCACTCATGTACTGACATGCAAATTAATTATTACACGATTTGGGTTAAAAAAATAAGAAAGAATTGCACCACACTAGTGTCAATAACTCCCAGTCATGTAAGCAAATTAGGAGCTGAATTTCTTTTCAACCAATTCTTGGAAATACAAGGAACACTCAGGGATTCCCAATGACTGAGGGATCAGTCATTGAATATGCTTATTTCAAAGAAGCATCCCATATTTTAAATAACTGTTTCAAAAGGCTTTGACTATTCTAATATATCCCAATTTTAATGCACTGTTCATTTATAATATACTTAAGTTTTCCTTGTTATTAATTTGAAATTATTCCACTTTCTCTGTCCAATTTGTATCAATCTCTTACCTTTCCTGATGACTATCTTTGATTTCGTATTTTTCAACATC
This sequence comes from Eulacestoma nigropectus, assembly GCA_013397775.1. NCBI lineage: Eukaryota > Metazoa > Chordata > Aves > Passeriformes > Eulacestoma > Eulacestoma nigropectus. Next base: position 356,854 of record VZTE01005517.1, on the reverse strand, counting down.
TTTAAACTCTTAGGCAATAAAATTAGAGGTTTTTTCCCTAACAGACACTAGTATCTAGTGTCTAGACACTAGTACTGTTAGAGTCCCTAAAATGATACAGGTGAAGTATTCACAGCATTTGGGTTGAGCACATACAGCATTTAGTTTACTATGTATTATTTTTAGCTATATTTCAAAAATCCCGTGTGAAAACATTGTCAACAGAGTATTTCTGAAAATAGTCCAGCATCAACAAAGAGAGATATGCATGTAACCTTTTTGGCCCCTTTCCTCTGGTACCAACTGTTGAAATTGGCAATGGATCGTTCTTCCTCTCCATCTCTACTAAATTGTATATTGTTTTTTGACAATTCAGCACATCCTCATCAGTCATTGCCTCCTTTACAATCACACTGGCTAATGGCACTACCTGCAAGACAAAACAGAAATGAACAACAAGAAAAGGAGAGCAACAAGAATAAAATCAAAGGCAATGGAACAACACACAACAAAACCCCACCTTCTTATCCTCAGTTTAATACTAACTCCAAGTATAAGCAGATGCTTTCTTTACCCAGCAGCACTGGAGCTGTCAGGTTCAAATATTCCACCTTATTTAAATGACATTCCAATAATCTACTGCATTAAATGCAGAGTTACTTCAGTAAAAACAAAGCTGAAAATAAACTGATTTTTTGGCAAGGGATTCATCATCCAACAGAGCTGGTATTTCATCAAGTGACAAGGGGAAACTTAATCTAGGAACAGAACAAAAATTTACACAGCCCAGGTTACTTACAGCTTGCATGTTGAAGATGGTGGTCTGAGAAATAATCATAGGCCAGTAACGAGTATGTTTCTCTAACTGATCTTTTGCACGTTCCAATGGAATTTCAAGACTTCCATCGATCTTATATCTGGGCTCTAGAAAAGGAGTTAATCGGTTTTCCCTCATAAATTCACCAAAATCCTAATGATAACCAAACAAGATACAATTAGGCATTTCTCTAACAAAGTAACTTTCAGTGAACGGGCTAAACAGCTTAGCCTTGCTTATCACTAACTTTGTACCATCCCACTGCCACATCTGACCCTACCTACCACAGCCCTGCCTCTAGCTCTCAGATGGACATGCATTAACCAGGGGGAACACAAAAACGGGGGCATAGAAATATGGGGTAAAAATCAATGTACGGGTTTTGATGAGGACTTCCGGATCTGCAAGGTATTTCATGCATGGGAAGAGTTACATTTTTCCAGAAGGAACTACTGCTTGATTACAACAGATATCAAGGATGTGTTGAAAAAAATAAAGGATAAACGAAATGCACGTCAGCTGACTGTTTGATTGTCTGATATCAGGGTTCAAAGCCGACAACTTCAACTTTTCTTTTCTATTTATTGTACAAACCATTCATGTGTAACCTATGCTTTGATAATAAGCACGATAGAGCCCTATGTGTATCCAGCCCACAGAAGAAACTTGCCAAGAAAAACATTTTTCTAGAACCAGAACAAACTTTAAACACTCCCAGTGCATTAAGGAGGCATTCCTTGACACAGAAAGTATTTTATGAAGCAGGCATAACAATTAACAAATGTAGTATTTTGTACTAAATATCTATCAAGGTATTTATTACAAAGAAGTTGGACCATGCAATCCACTCCCACATTTCCTTCCCACAGCTACTGCCCTCTGCATGTGTTGTCGTGTGAGAGAAGCAGCAGTGCAGGACAGAAAGACCCTTACTGTGATCCTGTAGTCAGTGACCCTCCCGCCGCACCCCTCGCTAATCGAGGGAGGATCTTCCAGAATCGAGCGGGAGCTGCTCAACACATGCAAGAAAATCTCTCCCCCGTGGCTGCTGAGCATGTGGCTGATGACTTTTGAGCCAGATTTGCGTGGCTGTTCCAACAACACCGAACGACCTGGTGGAAGGGAGATCAGTTTCATTCATTACTGCGTGCTGCAATTTAAAATTCAGAGCTGCATAAATACAGGTTGATGCTTGGCCAAGAAGAATACAAACCCACCAAGGTGGTGTTTTCACCCAGCTATTGAGTAAGAAATTGTCCTTTCCTCATTGTCTTGACACAGAACAGCCTTAAAATTTTACGAAGCGACACCAAAAAGCCTCTCCTAGACCAACCAATCAGTTTTTCTATAGGATATTATTCTTAGGAAAAAATACATATTCATAAGGCAGTGAAATGGCCCTGCTGCAGAAACAGTCTCATTAAAAGTAACTTTCAAAAAGTAATAAAATAACCTCTTGAGTATAAAGGTATCAGTTGATATCCCTTGCTAATGCTTAAAATGGGTACTGTTCTTCAGACAGAGAAATAAAACTGCCTTTGTCTTACTTTCAGTAAAATACATCAAGCATAAAAGGGTACATTTTCCAAGTAAGTTTCTTTTTACCAGGAAGCAAAAATAGCAAAAATCAGAAGAGTGTGCTTATCTGAAATACACTATTAATTTTGGTTTTAACCATTTTTATTAATCAAAGGACATTTTCACTACACAATCTCTAGGGAAAAATACACTAAGATACAGTGTTTAATAAAACCACTGCATGTTTAGACAACCAAATGACCTGACTGAAGGAAACGTTCCATTAAAAGGATGTTTGGAATGCCATTTTGTTTGCAAACATATAAACCTCCATTTCAATACTTGTTCCTTCTTTATATCTTTCCTCCCATCTTTAAGTTCCAAAACACATTTGCCTTTGAGGACATTTAACAACTTTCTTCTCTTATTTATAGGACATGTTAAAATAAACTTAGCATGTTTACAGTCTATAGACATTACTGCTACACAAACCAAAATGTGCTAAGTGCTCTATTTACAGAACTAAAAATTAAAACGTTGAATAATTAGCCAAGGACACAAATTTACCATTAAGGAGAAAGTTTGTAAGGCATGAAGAAGGTCTGCTATTTACATCTACTGGTGAAATTCTGTATGCTCCAGTGCAGTAGTGCAGTTCTGAAAAATAAAGGAGTAGAAAATTGAGTGTAATTCCAGAGACAGAAAAAACAATCCACAAAATAAAAGAATGGAAGAGGAGGAGGCTAGTCCACAATGAGCAGAACTAAAAAGGCTAGATGCCTCTCAAATCTAAAAGTCTGCTCCTTTCACCATCTCCTCACTGGGAGGATTCCAAAGCACCCACAGCTCTGAGAATCTCAGACATTCCCACGCCATATTTCCAGCAGGAACCCCAATTCTTTATTTCTTGAATTACTTCACTGAACAGTCAGTCTGCTCTTATTTCTCTTATCTGTATTTTCGGCCTGCTGGCTCAATGACTCAACAGAAATTGCTAATAGTTAACAGGGTGCATGAGCTGAACGGCCACGTGATTCCTGTGTTATCTCAGATCTTCCCTTTCTCTCCTGTACTCAGATTTGTATGAGTTACCAACCAGTTCTGGAAGATTCTGTGTTACCTACCCACACTGTTGGTTCGAGGAGTGCACCATTTCAATGTCACAGTTTCCTTAAATGTGCCTTCTCTGCTGTTGCCACTCATGTGATTATCACCTGCAGAGAAAGGCAGAAAAAGAGGGTGATCAACCAGTTTATTACAGCAAAACAACTCTAAACTTTTAAGGTACAAAATGTATGTAGCATGAACATATACACAATGTAATCTAAATTTAAAACTTAGATACCTAACTTTTTGATTTGACAATTAGAAAGTTCCACATATGTTTAGTTCTATCAATAACAGGCATTCTTTTCCTGCAAAAATGCTCAGGACTTTAAGACAGTATCTTTTTTAAAACTTTCCACACAGAAGTCAGAACTCTTAAATGCTAGAGCTGACTGTTTCTTGTACATATTATATTCCCAAAGTCAATTAAACTGATCTAAAGGCACATCTGACAGGTTTAGTTTTTTGGGGAAAAAAGTATTCGGCCTTATCATCCAGTCTCTTTGCCATGTCAGATTCAGCCTGAATTCTCTCATCTACTGACCACGGATGCTTTATTATTAAAATACTTTCATGCAAGGTCTCACTGGTCTTGCAAAAGCCACCTAAATGCCTTAAACCATGTATTATCAACACTCCTTCACATTAAACTACATTTCTTGTATTGAGTTTTGAGAATCTTTATGATCTTTGACTCACATTGTCTCAGGAAAGGATTAATTGAGCTCTGCAGGAAGTTTCAGAATTACAGCAGCACAGTATTTGGGAGGAATGACACAGGTACATCAACAAGCAACACTGTGACATGGTAGGCTTGAGTCTAATCTTACAGCAAGTTTTATTTCGTATCAAAGACATTTACGCATGAAGGATTCATCTGATATGCTTATCAACCATGCAGGTAACATGCAATAGTTGGGGGTTTTTCCATTAAATTAACTGGAACAATTTTAGAAATTATCTCTCAGAATATCTAAAGGCCAAACTTACTTAATCTGAAAATTCCTTGGCAACATTTCAGAGAAATAAGACCAAAGTAACTGAATTCCTGCGTTCCTACCACCAGAACTATTACAGCTGAAATACGTATTCAGAAACAAACAAAAGAACCCAAAATATATAGGATTTAAGAAGAGACTTTTTCCTCTCAAAGTTCTGATGTGAAAAACATGGAGAGGAAATGTAGTCAAGAGTTTGCTTTTGTGTTTTCCTAGCAGACCTAATTCCTTGAGCCAACAGGTTTTACAAACTGCTTCTGAGCCCTAGCAATAAAGCTTTAAGATTTCAACATCAAAACACCAGTTCAGGTGAGGCTGAGGTCATTACGGCGACACCCAATGCTTTTCATCAATCTTTAGTCATCCACTCCCCTAAAATCTGAAGGGCAGCACTTGGAGATGACAAGGGAGCTACCTCCTCTTCCTCAAAGTAATGGGAAAAAAGCACAAACTCCCCAAAATGGCTACTTATGGATCATATGACATTTAATTCTACTAATACAGAAGTTATAAGCTGATTCTTAACAAAGTTTTACATCAGGCACTTTCCTCAACAAAACAGTTCTTCTAGCTTCGGTTGAGCTATTAAAAATTCACCTCAGAGGAATACTAGGTAGTAATTCCAAATTTACAAAAAAAATAGTAGGTATTTCAAATACAACAGAAAAGCTCAACAGCCAAACAAGTCTTGTTTTTTCCAAAGCAATTATTGCCATAAACAGACCTGTGGGATGTGATGCCAACTATTATCACTTAACAAAGTTCAATTGTGCAAGGCATAATTTTGCACAAATACCCTCAAGAGGGACTTCATTTTGTAAAATTTCCCTGCACATCTGGTCTTTCACCTACTTTTTATATCTCAGTAAGAAGCTGACATGCCCTTCAAATCCCCCAGCCATATCCTGAACATATGTTGAACTTGACTTGTTTTCTCATTGCTATATTCCTACTAAAATAGGAATATGTCAATAAAGATATGACAAATATTTTGTAAAGTATTTCAATAATATATCAATGAGTAAAACTCTACTGCCAACATTACAGATGAAGTTTTTTGGGTTGCAAGGAATAACTGAAGTATTTGTTACTTGAGCCTGAAATTTAAATGGATTTGAATGTCACAATCTTTCTCTGTGAGTATTCCCAAAGAGGCTGATCAAAAGCCACCTTCAGAGCACCATTTCTACTCACCACTCTTTAAAAAATCCACGTGTGCCTCTTTGTGATGAAGCAGCTCCACATCATAGTTGGCTGATGTGTTGGCATGTTGTTCTTCCTTCAAAAGAGAAAGGTAGACAGAAATATAATTATTTTAGCTAGAGGTCACCATTTTCCTTAAATGAATGATTCTACATTTGCCTTTCAATCCAGAAGAAAACAAAAAGTCTCCAAGTGCCTCAGACAACAACGGGATTGCAATGTTGAGGAAACTGTTTGCTCTCTGAGCAGTTTGAAGATGCAGCCAACTGCTTTTCCTCTTATTTTCTTTTCTTAAAACCCTATTCCTGTTCATACAAGTGTCATGACACGGTCCAGAGCACCAAAAACAGGTAAAAAAAAGGCTTAACTACTTTGTTTAAATTAGTGAAGTTAAGGAAGCCTTCAAAATGTTAAATAAACACCATCAGTTAAAATTTACTGAGCAGCAACAAAGGGTCACTGCAGGGTAGAGTGACAATTATTTTTCATAACCAAGAATTAAGAATCCAAACCAAAACCACACTTTGAACTTATTATTTCTTAAGCTTAAGATAAGAAGTGCACTTACAGCTGCAAGTTTATAACTAAAAAAATGGATTTTTCTAAAGAGGACACTGCATCTTTAAACAGCTGCAGAGCATTAGCAAAAACAGAACAGTAACTCTGATAATTTACTCCAAGTTTAAAAAGAAAAACAATTAAAAACAAAGAAAAAAACCACAGAGAACCCAACATAGTCTATTACTATAAGGACAAAGGCAGAAGGGAGAGGCATACCAGCAGCACACAGGTCAGAAAGTTACAGACAAGGTATTTGCAAACTGAAGTCACAATTATGCCATGACCCATGTCAAACTCTCATTAAAAGCTGTGAAAATTATTTTGGTATCATGTTTTAAGTTATAAAATCCATACAATATTGTTAGTTTTCAAAGATGCAATTAATGACTGACTGCGTTACAACTTAATGAATTTTTTATATCATGAAAGTTACCTGCCCCTGGCTCTTTTTTGTTTGTTTGAATACTGACACTTCTGTCTCAATTGTCTCTTGCTGCCTGATCAGAAAATTGTCTACTTAATACTTGACATTCTCAACTGCACTAATTTCCCTCCAAGTAACAAAAAAAATTAAAAATATGGACATAACTTCTACCACAAGATGCTTAATTGAATATCTTTCTTAACTAAGTATATCCTGTCCCCATTTCATGTTTATGGATCTTCAGAGTAGAAAACCCACTGGAAAACCCTCGGCCAAGAAGCAGCTCTTAGTTACAAACACCTTTATGTTGGGTGGGCATGATAATGAAACAGAGGAAGAAGAGACGCACTATGCCACTATAATGCACAAGGGTCAAGAATATCTAAACACAACTAGAAAAAGACAAAAGAATCACAGACAAATTGATTTGAGGTAAACAAGATTGTATGTATATAAATAATACAAATAGAACTGAACTTAATACTTGTATTGCTACATCAAAAATTGAGATTCAGCAATACAACGTTTTGTTCTGTGATCCTTCTTCACTTTTTTTTCCCCCTACTTTATTTTTACTAACCTGGTCACAGACATTGAATGTGGGCTAATAAAGAAAAAAGAAAAAAAAACAAACAACAGAAAATATGATATGGAGAGAAAAACAATGTAAAAATTCAATTAAAATAAACATCAGAAGTTTTCAAACAAATTTAGAAGTGATGCAACTGGGTAACACAGAGCTGTAGACACAATATTACCTTCATAGGGATGTTAGTTATTGTGGTTGAAGCCAGATCAAAGTGTTGCTGTACCAAAAGATTCAGTTTTGTAGCCAGGTGCCTCCCTGCACGGACACTGTGTACTTCACTGGTTAGAACAGGAGAGAGCTGAAATAAATTCATATATGGATGTCATGGTTTAGGCTGTGGTATCATTCAACATTACAGTTTGTTCAACTCTCAAATAAGCATTTATACTCCTAAAACTACCACCTAAAAACCCACATCAGGGGAAACTACGAAGGAAGAAGCAAAAACTATTTTCATTCTGAATTTTGAGCTTACGCCAGGTGCTATAGATGCAGTTCCTACAAAAAAATTAAAAGTCTGCTAAAAAATTCGAGTCACTAATTGTTAATAGGAAAAAGTAGTATCACAACATAGGGAATAAATCTTAACAGCAGCTCTGGGCCTACTTTTTCATTCTTTTACCTGCTGAGTAACAGTAGCAAAGTTACTTTTAGATGGCTACCTGTCAGTGCATCATACATACACAAGGCAAATAAACACAAGCTAGAAGATGCATTTGATTTTTCCCTAGCCAACAAGAACATTGGGTTGGGGCTCAGAAACAAAACAAAAAAATAAAAAAAAATATAAAAGAAACTAACACAAGAAAAATTACAACAAAATCCCCCAAAACAAGAACCCAAACCAACCAAAAAAAAAAACCACAAACCAGTGACTGCCTTAGAGAGGGAAGTAGTCAATTTGTTATCTTCCATTGACAATTTTTTAGCACAACTACAGCAGAGTTCTGTAGAAATGAATCACAGGAAGGTAGCCCTTTATAGCCCTTTTTATATATTAAATAATATGCAGGACTACATTCCTTTCATATTAAGATATTTTTCTGGTGTCTTTTCTTACAGACAGCACATTAAAATGCAGAGCAGACTGCTGAACAGCAGAATATATTACAGATATTTTGTATGTACTTGGTTTCAAACAACCACCCCACGTGCTTTTGCTACTGAACAACTGACAATAATTTGCACTATTTTTGGTCTGACATGGTTCCTAATCCTGGCATAAATTTTCTCATTTTAAGCTCCTCACCTCTTTTTTAGGACGATCTGAAACAAGGCTGTCTTCACCAACTGGGTACGTGTGGATTAACACCAGTTCACATTTCTGAATCTGCATTAGACTTAAAAATAAAAACATTTTGCTTAGCCTACAGTGTGGCAGACTACCTCCAAAAATTAAATTAATTCTGATATCTAGAACACAGAATCGTAACATACGTTCACAACATGTTGTTTATGAAAGTGTGCTGCAGAAACTAGGTTACAGATATGATTTTCAAAAGCACAGACTTCAAAATAAGTTCTTACCAAAAAAAAAAAAAAAGCCTAATATTTCTTGCCTTTCAGATGCTATAGCACTGTGCTTCTTTTTGGACACATCAGTGCAGTAAGTCCTTAACTGGTGCAATCTGTTCAGCTTTATTCAGCTGAATATTGACACTACAGAGGATTTGTGTCTCCAAGTATAGGTATGAATGAGGGGATTCCAGGGAACATGAAATCAACTACCCCAACAGCATAGAGAGATGGGACATGTAATAGGATGTATGCGTGGCTGGAAGCCTGGAGTGATACAGACATTGTAACACATCTCTACCTACAGGAATGAGACTTTCCTGTCTTTACAATGGATTTAACACCTAATTCCTCAGGCAGGACCCTTCATTCATCCATGAAACTACAACTGCAGCAGGAAAAAAAAGCAGACTGCTGCTTCTGCTATTAAAGTGCCTGAGGAGCAACCAGGAATAGGATCTCAACCTACCACAACTTTACAAGGCAACACAGTCCCGTGGCCAAACGGAGTTTAATTAGACAAAACATAGGGTGGAGAAAGACTTCTCAGAGGAGATGCACTCTGTATTTCAAGATTCTTTATCTCAAGGGAAGTGCCAGGCAATACAGTCATTTAGAAACTAAAACTAGTTTAAAAGAAGTTAGCTGTTTTAGTCAAAGAAAGATGAACATAAAAGTAACACAGTATTATCAAGAAAAACTGCTTCAGATGAATTAGTGATTAAAAGCACAATGTATAACAAGGCACAGTTATGTATCTCATTTTGGAGCAGATGTGGAAGGCAACAAGCTAAAGAAATCCTGTCCTGTGAGGATGAAGGATGATACTGGAAAGATAATGATCATAGACCAGCTCTCAGCCAACAGTATCATAATTCACCATCTTCTGCTTCATACAGACGTTTGTTCAAATAGTTCATCAGAGTGAGTTTTGTGACAAAAATACATCCATATTTCCTAGAGGATACAAGAAACTCTGTAAAAAGCATACTCACTGGTCAGAGTTCGCTGCAAGCTTGTTATGCTCATGAATGGTTTCCTGAACACAATCCTCCAGCATCCGAACATGGCTGTCACTACAAAGAAATGGTGGATTTCTTTTAAGGCTGCATCATCAATCCTCCTGTTCAAAGCCACCGAATATTCTTCTATTTCAAGCAGGAAATCTTTGAAACTTTTGGCTTTTTACTGTCGGACCCTCATGAACAAAACCTTTCACAAGGCGAGAAGTGTTCTAACAAGAACCTGTGCAAAGAAGCTGCCTGCAATCCCTGTGGGAACGTCTGGAATCGCTCCGTGTAGGGGCAGGAGCCCTGAGCACACCCGCAGCCAACCCCTCTCCCCCACCTCTTGGCGTTGGTGATGCAGATGATCCTGCCCCTGTTGCCCACGCGCTCGGCGTTCTCCATGAGCGTGGTGCGGGCCTCGTGCTGGTACTCGGTGATCTTGCAGAGCGCCTCGACGGCCGCCACCAGCCCGTGCAAGATGCTGCAGCACTCGGGGTCTGCCCGCGGGTTCGGCGGCCCCACGGCCGCCAGCGCTGCCATCAGCTGGGCACAACAAAGAACTGTTACCCAAAGGTACCTCCCACAGCTTTAAAACCATCAGCGAAAAGGCAGCCTCTGAACACATTTAACATGCAAATTAACATCGCTGGGAGAAAAGCAAATGGAACATTTAACGAGCATTATTATGTTGGGAGCCTTTTGGAAAACATTTGGCCCTAACTTACCCTTTGCAATTCAATTCATTCATTGTGACTAAATATTCTCATTTATTACAGAAAAATAAAAAATACCTGACCATAATAACAACTTATATCAAATACCTGAAAGACATTCTAACATTGTTAGTTGCCTCCTGCTTTTATTTTCTAAGAATTTGGAAATGCATTTCCTCCACAAAGTAAATTTTTCAGAGAATAAGCCCTTTTAGTATGAAACAATATGACCATAAAGAGGATATTTACAATTAACGTACTTAACAGGTTATTTGCCTCTCCTGCAAACATTTAAAAAAATAATTTAAGTTCAAGAAGTAGCACCAGAATAGAGAAGAAATACGTAACTAATTTCTTCATAACGTTTATTTTAAATATCTGAGTCTATACTTAAAAGATATTGGATACTTTTTAAGTTCTGTCTATAGAATAATCCAGGCTCACAGGCAGCTACTTCAAATTCTGTTATACAACAATTTCAGACTAGATCCACCAACACTGCAATTAACCAGAGTTATTTCATATTGAACACAATGTTTATTTCACAATGAAGTCAGAATTACAAAACAAAAGAACAGTTACAAATCGTACCTCCTGCAAGTTCTGATCTTCTTGAGTCCAAGAATTCAACACATGAGCCCCAGAATCACTCACAATGAAATTAACCTACAAGGATCAAAAAAGCACATTAAGATAACAGCCATTATACTGTTACTTCCCCAAATCCAAACAAACATAAATTGCACTTCATTTTTCTGATAGTTGGCAGATAATGTGCAATGACAAGCCCAACTCAAAATAACAAACCCACAAAAATCACATGCTCCTGCTATATTCAGTTTTCCCCTGAGTAATACAGTTAACAACTTCTACTTATATTTGAACACCACAAAATCACTCTCTACACCAAATCGCATTTTCTAACTATTAGTATTTTAAGAATGAGATAATATTTTCAGTAGAACAGCTACAAAATAAAGTAAATTCTAATACTGTAAACAGTACATCATGGGGCAAATATCTACCAAGATTTAATCAACATCGCGAAGAAATTATGATTTTCTAAACAAGGAGCTAGGTGTGCCAGGAAACTCTCCCACTTTTCCAAACTGGTAGCTTCACGGTGATCCTACCTCTTCCTAAAGCCCAGAATTCCTCCAAAGTTGATACCAAAACTCTTATGGAGAGCTACCATGTGTGTTTAGCAACAAAATTCACCTTGAGACAATACTTGACTCAAGCTTTTGTAAAGTCATAGCTCAGGAGAGCACAATAATAAATCTCTAAGTTGCCCTAAAGCACCTCTCCATGTTTTGCACCAAGTTGTAAAATGACATTAAGACAATGAAAGGCTCCAAAATTAAATATGTAATGAGATTCATGTACTACTAAAACCAATTAAAAGACTATACCTACTCTAAACAATACAAAGATATTAAGACACTTTAATAAAACATGAGAACATCCCTTATTGTGTCAAGCACGATACGCAGCATGGCTAGCAGAACTTACCAGCTTCTTGAAAGGGAAAATATCATACATTATTCTACAGTACTCCATGGATGACTCCACTGAGCAGGTCCACAGGGACTTGGAGATGGGTGCCAGAGGAATAATCCCCTGGGTGCGGTTCTTCACTAACATATCGAATTCCACGTGCTGCCTGCATGATTCTGCCATGTAGGGGCAGTGATCCACAACGAAAACAGTTTTGTGAGACTCAGAAAATATTTTCATTTTCTTCCTGAAAGAAACAGACACGGAAAGCAGAAAGAAATTGCACACTGTGAAAAAAACCCAAATAAAAGACATCATAAAATAACTGTGCAATCTACACACAACATCCTAGAAATATGCAAGTCTTAGAGTCCATATTTAGTAGATCACATTTTTTATTAGAAGAAACTATATTTTTCTCAGGAGGAAAAATACAGAGAAAAGTGGAATTATATTGGTGAAAAGGCAACAAAAATGCACAGTATTACTCTCCCCACTTCTCTCTTTAAAACCAACTATAAAGAAGAAGTACACAAACTGCTTCCTATTTAAAGCTTCTTTCCTAAAATAAGTAACATAGAAAAAGATAATTTATGATGAAGCTTTAAAGACCTTTAAGTAGCATAATCAGAATTTTAAACCGATTTTCAGTCTTGTCTTTGCTAAATACATCTTTATTCTTAAACGAATAACTGCATCCGTACTTCAACATCTCACTGACAAATACACCAAGTGTGAAATTATAAGAATCACAGAAAAGTTAGGGCTGGAAGGAACCTCCGGAGATCATCCGGTCCAACCCCCTGCCAAGGAAGAGTGACCTAGAACGGGTAATGCGTTCACGTGGGTTTGGAATGTCTCCAGAGGGAGACTGCACTCCCTCCTCGGGCAGCTGCTTCAGGGCTCTGCCACCCTTAATGTACAGAAGTTCTTCCTCATGTTGAGGTGGAACTTCTTGTGTTTCAGTTTATGGCCACTGCTCCTCGTCCTGTCGCTGGGCATCACCGAAAACGGCAATTTCTAGAGTAAGAATTTGTTTTTCCATGTATTTCTGCTAAATTACAGAATACATAAAACCAAAAAATACATACAAGCTCGTTCAAAAACCTAAAATATTAAAGCAACGAAGATCGCAGAAGTCAGACGGCGGCTTCCTCGGAGGGAGGGAGAGGGGCAGGCTTAGGCCCTGTACTCGGCTGCAGCTGCCGGGGCTCACCGCGGCCCCTCCGGCGTGAGCCACGGCCGCTGCCTGCCCGGCCCGAGCACTCGCAGCCTGTCCTCGGCGTGGCGGGGAGCCCGAGGGGCCGGGGCAGCGCCGCTGGAAAGCGTTAAGGGGACGGCAAGTGTTTCTCACCTGGGCCGGCTCCTCCTGTGGTGCAGCAGCCCCGGTCCCGCTCCTCGCCGCGCCCGGGCGCGGCCGCGGCCCCGCTCCGAAGAGGAGGAGGGACGAGGCCCGCGGGGCGCCCTAGATGGGGCCAGCCGCGGGCGCCTCCGGCCGGGCGCCCTCCATGTCGCTGCGGCGCTCTGCTCCCCCTCCTCGGGCGGCTCGGCGGGGAGCGCGGGGCCCGGGTCCGGCCTGCGCGCCCGGCGCCCGCGGGGGTGGGAGAGGC
>VZTE01005517.1:310036-343306 GCA_013397775.1 Eulacestoma nigropectus | reverse complement strand
AGCCCCCCCCGCTCCGCCCACCCCTGAGCCCGCGGGGGCCCCGCGCGGCCACGGGCGCCGCCGGCACCGCGGCTCCCCCGGGGGGAGCGCCCGGCCCCTGTCCGCACCTCCCCGGGCCACAGCGCCCGGTCGGGATCACTCGCCCGACATGCCGAGGCCGGTGCCGGCCCCGCTCCCGTCGCCGTTCCCGAACCCGCCTGGGCGCGGACGCCCCGCCCGTCCCTGCGCTCCCCGCACGGCTCGGGGGAGGAGCCCGCGATCTCGCGAGAGCACGGGGACGCCCTGTGGGCGGGCCCCGCCGAGGCCGCCGTGTTCTCGCGAGATCCGCGGGCGCGGCGCACCCACCCAGGGGCGGGAGGGCCGTGTGTCAGTGCAGGGTGCGCGGGGCGCTGTGCTCAAATAGGCGGGAGCGTTCCCGCAAAAGGCTCCTCGATCATGGAAACGTCACGCTATTTATACATTTTAAGAAACAGAAGCATCAGCGTTCACGGGCTGCAAGTTATGTAATTTGTCTGTTAACCAGTACTCAACGCCGTTTGCTGGGTGTATGTCTGGCTTCTCACGCACATTAGCGCGCAGCCGGAGTTCTCCTCTCCATTTGAGTCTGTTTTTAGTAGGGGGTCGGCGGTTGCGATCGCCGGCATTAACTTTCCCCCAGGTACTGCTCATTCCTGCGGACTTCACTCCTGATGGCTCTCAGCCACGCAGCCCGTTCATTTTCGGACTGTCTCCCTTTTTTCTTTGAAGATGAGACAAGCATACCATCATAGAATCACACAATGCTCTGGCTTGGGAGGGACCCTAAAGCCCATCCAGTTCCCACCCCCTGCCATGGGCAGGGACACCTTCCACTGTCCCAGGGTGCTCAGAGCCCCATCCAACCTGGCCTTGGACACTGCCAGGGATGGGGCAGCCACAGCTTCTCTGGGCAACCTGTGCACCCTCACAGGGAACAATTTCTTCCTGATACCCAATCTAAACCTACTCACAATGCACTTGCTTAATCCTAAGTGTCCCGCTAGAGCTGCTGATGTACAATTTAACACAAATCCCGAGGTTTCGCTCCAAACCCCGCTCAGCCCTGCAGGCCTCGGGATCTGCAGGAGGGCGGGGCCTCCTCTCGCGAGAGCGGCGCGCGGCCGGTGCCGCCCCCGCCCCACGGCGCCCCCTGGCGGGGACGGGACGCGCCGCCCGCCCCTCACGCCGCCATTTGACGTCGGTCGGGGCCGGTCCGGGCTCACCCCCGGCGCGGCCGGAGCCCCGGGCATGAGTGAGTTCCGGGAGGGGTTCGGGGACACGGCGGGGGGGCGCCGCTGTGGCCACCGCTGGGCGATCGGGAGCGCGGCCGGTCTCGCGTTGGGACGCCCCAGGGCCGGGGCGCGCTGAGGGGCGTGAGGGAGGAGGACGCCCCTAGCCCCCCGCCTCAGACCCGCGGGCCGGGGCGGGCCAGGGACCCCTCACGTGTCTCGGCCGGTGTCACGACAGGCGCTGGTGTCTCGATGGCGCCGCGTTTTGGGGGGAGGAGGCGACGCTCCCCGCGGTGACACCCCCGGGACGCCCCTGTCACACCGGGAGTGCGGCGGGGATACCCCGGGATCTGTGACACCGGGAGCGCGGCGGTGGCATCCCCGGGATGCTCCTGTCACACCGGGAGCGCGGCGGTGGCATCCCCGGGATGCTCCTGTCACTTCGGGACCTTTGCACCGCCCTAAATCCCTTGGAATTCTTTGGAAATTGCATTCCGGCTCAGCGCTGCCAAGCTGGTGACTGTGGTAGCAAAACCCACAAGCCGTGGGAAACGGTGGCTTCCACTAAGGATAAAAAAAGAAGGAGGCAGAAAGTTAGAAGGCGGCGGTGGTCGCACAGAAATCTTTATTGTTTGGCGTTGTTTTTTGGTTTTAATTTGGTAATGAAAGCCATTAGTAAACAGCAGGAAGTGACAGGCGCTGAGTATGCAGTAGGAGTGTTGCTGGGGTGAGTTGTTTCCCTGCTACCTGTTGGCAAGATTGCACTAACAAGCATCTGTGCAGCTGGGCATCTCTGGCAGGGCAGGGCTCAGGAATCATTAACTTCAGCTCCCATAGTCATGCTCATAAAAATAATACACGATTAGAATTCACTTTAATCAATTATATTTGATTAACTGGGGGTTTTTCCACCCGCTGAATGTCCAGGCTAACTCACAGGTTTAGCTCAGTTCCAGGATCAGGCAAAGGTTTTGTTTTTCACAGGCAGCCAGAGAGCATTTCAAGTCTCAAGGATTAGGACCTGTGTCTTGCCCAAAAGGTATCGTAGTCAGGATTTGGGACCAGTTACCGTGATACAAACAATGATTCTGCTTTTTGAGGTACAAATCCTGCCTGAGAACTGGAGCTGGGCCCTGGCCTGACAGGGGACAGTGACTGCAGAATTTGTGGGGCTGCATTCCACATGTCTTTCCCAGCTCATTCCCTGTGAAAAGGGACATCAGTGGCTTTGCCACAAATAAGCTTCTTTTCCTCTGGTGCGGTTGGGCTGGGACAAAAACGAGAAAGTGCATATATTAAACATACACTGTTTAAAAATTTATATGGATGCAGACAAATTGTCAGACGTGTTAACTGCGTTGTAGTCTGAATGCCAGATGTATTCCCAGCTCACGGAGAGGCCTCAGAGACTTTGCTTATACTGGCCAGAGAATTTCTGGACTGTGAGCTGAGTTAAAGGCTGCTCTTCAGCAGCAGCATAGATCTCACTAAATCAATTTCTGCAGCAGTTCCGCCGGTTAGTGTGGAAGGTCATCTTTTGTCTGGTATATTTCTGTAGGAAATCTGACTGGAGGGAGGAGCGAGGAAAGCAGATCCCTAAAAACAACGCAGTCTGATTCCTTTGCATGTCATATTTGAAAGAGCTCCAGCTGCTAAGTCAGGGTGAATAAATTAACTACCTGTGATAGCACAGTAGTCTGCTGAAGACCTGGATATCTCAAATACATCATATGGAAAGTTAAATGCAAATGCTGCCTGGTAAACAGGAAACCTGCATGTGCCAAAATGCTGATGCTTTTGATAGCACATGAATCCCAGAAAACACAGGTTAAATGTGTAGTGTTTGAAACATCCTTCCTTCTACTACTTACCTGGGACAGGGGCAAAAGGTCAGTTGAGGCAAACTTGAGGATTTCTTTAAGCTTGGCTTAAAGATCCTGGGCTATGATTCATAGAGGTGCCTGGGAAAGTTGAAAAATCAACTTGAAGTGATTTTTTTTTTTTCATGTTGCTCAGGAAAGACTTAATAACCTTTAATGCTTACAAAAATCTTTACTTTTACAAATGGCCTGGCTAAGAAATAGATTTAGTTGATTCTTTCTGTACCTTAGAACATTTCCTAAACCAAATATTAAGCCTGATACCAACAATGCCCATAAATCTCATAAACCTCTATCTATGCTGTTTGATTGCTGAAGGTTGTTCAAGGAGTTTAAATAGATTTCCTTTTCAGTAGAACAAGTCCAAGGTCTCTTAGAAAATAAAAACTTAGACTGAAAATCTTTGTCTTGAAACTTAATCTACCAAGCATGAATATGAAAAAATGTAGTGTAAAGGCCAGTATTGTTGGCAATAGGCAGAAGCATTTTGCAGGTTTGGCAGTTCTGGCAATCCATAATTCATGTAAACAAATACTGCAGTTAGAAGGCTGGTGTTTTAAGGATGCAGTTGGTTCTTTTCCTTAGCTGAGCTGCTGTCTTTCTCCATGCTGTTGAAAATGTCCCAGTTCCATTCCATGCAGTGATGTTCGTGTTCTTTTACAGACATGAACAAAACACAAGCCTTTCGTTGTCTGAACTTTCCCTGAGCAATTTTCTCTACTCCCGTCAGTTTGAGCTGCTCCCTCTCTGCTGATTCAAGTCATCAGAATCTTCCAGGCCACTGTAATCCTTCAGCATTCTCTTTTGTGCTGGATTTATACCTCAGTTATCCTGAAGTATGTCTGTTAGAAGAGCACATTAAAAAGTAGCATTAAAAAATGAATGAGTTCATGTAATATTCTTTTACTTTCTGTATCACTCTGCCAGAAGCACGTGCACTGCCCAGCTTTCCTGTGTTCAGCACCCTGCCTCTGGCAGCCGATCTATCCCCTAGGTAGCTGTGCTGTGTGGCAGAGGTGCTGTGGTACCAACGCTGCCTTTGTTGTGTTCAGAAATGAGCTGCACGATCGAGAAGGCGCTGGCGGACGCGAAGGCGCTGGTGGAGCGGCTGCGGGAGCACGACAGCGCGGCCGAGGCGCTCATCGAACAGACCACGGCGCTCAACAAGCGGGTGGAAGCCATGAAACAGGTCTGCTCTCCAGCCCTGCTTGCTCCTGGGAATAACAGCATTTACATCCTCTGGGTGCTTAGCGCAGCACAGAATGAGCGTGGTGTTGGGTTAATCCTGTAGTGCATACTTGGTGTCTTTGTTAGAGGTGTGGCTCTCATCTAAAAATAGCTTGTTTGTATAGTTTGAGCCTGTGAAAAAGTTTTCGCAGTTACTCCAGGTTTAATATTGAAAACAAGCATTTATTTGAAGAACACTGGTAGAAATGGGCTTGGTATCTTACAAACCACGCTGTGGTGTCTCTTGGTTTGCTTTATAGTGCAATACTACACATTTCCATTAATTTCAACATACCCATTTAATCATATAGAGGCTCTGTCATGTTTTCGTCTGTACAGAATACTTTGTCTTTGCAGTGTCTCCTTTTGTTTCCAAATAGCCTCTTGGGCTTTTTTGTGCTCACTTCTACTCTGATTTTAAGCTGCTCAAGGCATGTTGTTATATTGAGTGTGACTTTCACAAGACAACTTCTGGGAAAATGTAAAGATGTCTTGTGACTCTCCATATGGGAGTTCATCCTGTCACTTTAATGAACCCAAGATATGTTAATGGGCCTATAAAATAATAAAATCCTGCATGCAATTCAGCCCTGTAAAACTAGTCATGCAGAGGCTTCATGGCTTCATATCAAGAGTATTACATTTCCCCATCTGTTGGGAGTCAGAATCTATTGACTCGAGCCCGAGTGACTTGTACCCACACAGCCTTGTGGTTTAAGGTTTTGGGAGGCCACAGTAAATGTCAAGAGGTTAATGCCTCATGGTTTGTCTTTACCACATCTCTATGAGTTTTAAATTACCTGATGGTGAACTTGGCCTGCATTAACTGAAGGTTAAATAGCATCCACTACACACTTCTAAGGTATGAAACTTGCTTGAAAACAAAGGTGATGCTTTTGTGTCTTTGTAGGACAGGATGTGTGCAACACCTTCTGGTGTTTGTTTGATATTATTATTTAAAAGCAAGCATTGTCTTCCTGGTTACAGACTCTGAGTGACAGTAGAACTGGTGCTTTGTGACCTGCTGAGTAATGCCTGTCTTTGGTTAATCAAATATGCTGTGCCTTGTTGGTTTGTTTTTGTAATAACCAGTACCAGGAAGAAATCCAAGAGCTCAATGAAGTAGCAAGACATCGCCCTCGGTCTACTCTAGTGATGGGTATCCAGCAGGAAAACAGACAGATTAGGGAATTACAACAGGAGAACAAAGGTAAAACATGAATATTCTATCCTTTTCAAGCTCCAGCTTGCACCACTAGAAATAGTGAGACTTTTACCACTGACCTTTTTTCAAAGCATAGCTGTAGAAGAAATTTTTTCTTCCAATTTCAATTCGTCAGTTTAACTGATCGTAATACAATTCAAGAGTCCTAAAGTCCAACCTCTGGGACTGATGAACAAAAGAGAGATTTGGGAAAAATTACTTTTTTTTGGTCCTTACCTAATGTTCAGCACAAGTGAGGAGATAAATAGAACTTAATTCTGCAATATAGGGATCAGTTTGAAGAAATGTTTAACCACTGCTGAAAATAAAAGGAGCAGTCAGGACAAGTTATGGTGTAAATACAGAAGTACAATTCCTTCTGGAATTCTGTACACTAGGAACACACTGTTCCTCCTGGAAAGCCTTAGGTATTCTAACAGTCCCATTCAGCAAAAGATTCACTGATCTCAATTCATATGAGTCTTGCCTTATCTCGGGGGTCATTTATCCTTTGACTCAGTATCTGTTGAACAGAAGCATTTTTCAACTCTAGTTTTACCAAGCTGCAGATTAAAACATCTGTGAATTCCTTGCTGCCTTTTGTTCAGTGTGGCTTGTAGTGGCTGGGGTAAAGCTACTGAGCCACACTGCAGATGGCTTTTGTCAGCCAGAGAGACTGAACACGAAGTCACACTAGCAAAGGACTATTTGTTACTGACCAGGAATTGTCCCAGGCTGGTCACCATCAAAGCCATTTGCAGAGCTTGTGTAGATTTTATGGTGCAGGGAGAGGGGACACTCAATTACAGGCTTATTTCAGTTTTCTCAAGCTGAAATACTTGTGCACTTTGATTTGCTTCTCTGTGTTAAACTCTTAAATGCATTTTAAATTCTGTTGGCAGAACTGCGCACATCTCTCGAAGAGCACCAGTCTGCTCTGGAACTCATCATGAGCAAGTACAGAGAACAGATGTTTAGGCTGCTTATGGCGAGCAAAAAGGATGATCCAAGTATAATAATGAAGTTAAAAGAGCAACATTCCAAGGTAATAACTTCATTGAGGTTTTTTGCTTTGTTTTTTAGTTAACACCTTAGTTTGTACGAATTCAAAGCTCACTTCGTGTCAATTTTTGTGTCATTGTACTACTAACGAGTCCTAATTTCTGTAATCCACTCCATGCAACACAAACAGGAAACTATGAGTTGAATAAGTCAACCTTACTAGCTTCTCATTTATAGAAACTTTCAACAGGTAGCTCTTCGTTACTGTATTTGCTTGATTTACCTTTGTTTGACTTCCATCTTTAAGGCAACTGTCCTGTTACACTGCCAGAAGTTACTAATATTCAGAGTTTTAGACTGGCTTTAATTTATGCTTGTGACACCAAGAAATAATTAGTAAACCTGTGCTTACAGAGAGTAGGAGGAACAAGCTTTTCAAATTCAGTGTTCAAATATTTGTTCCCCTAAATATTGTAAATAAATTTAAAAAATTAAAAGTCCTTTTGACCATTGAATAACTGGATGAAACAGGAAACAAAAGTATATGTTCAGTTATTCAGTGGTCAAAAGGACTTCTAAATTTTGGGGGAATTCATTATTCTGGGTCACTAACAGATCTAAACAGGAGCTTTTTAGCAAAGTATTACATTTCATTGAAAAGGTAACAATCATTAGAGCAATGCAGCTGTGTAGACAGACATAAGTTTAAGTGTTTAATAATCTTTGACATCAGCTAACTTAAGTTCGCAAAGCAAAGTTAGGGTCTGCTTACTGGAAAAACAAAATTTAAGAATTTGATTCTTTCTTGCCTGCTTACAACATCCTAAGTGTGTAATTAGTGCCATTGGTATGAAAAAAATTATTGGATTAGAACTATATCTTTAACATAAAATCTTGAAAAATGACAGGTATAGATCTTTTTCAACAGAAAAATATTTTTCAGAATATGGTATAGCATCTGCTCCAGCTTCAGAAGAACCAACACAAGAGGGTAAAATTAAATCCATCCTGAAATGGGCTGTGATAGTTCATTTAGAGGCACTTCAATGGAAAAACAAGAAAAAGAAACAAAAAAGAAAAAATAACAACTTGCAGTATAATTGGAACAGGAGATTTAGGCTACATTTTCATTAAACCTCTTCGTACATGAAGGCCTGATGAAAAACATTTATCACACTTACCCTGACACTTAGGATTTCTGGAATTTCATTATGTACTCTCTAGGATTTCTGGAATTTCATTATGTACTCTCTAGCTCAGACTTCATATTCAGGAAGATTCAACAATCTTGAAGCACTTTATAAACACTTCTCTCTTGTTAGGTAAAAGATCCTTTATACCCCAGGAGTTAAGCTCCCTGTTCCCAGTAATGCCATTTTCCCAAGTGCCAGCTGTTATTTTAGTGCCTGTTTACAGATTATTACAAGATCATTGATTGCTGCAGATCAAGAAGCACCTCCTTGAAATAGAACAACAATTTCTTTTGATAGCATTGTATGCAAGAGAAAAAGGTCTTTTGGTAGTAGTGACCCTGATCTACGCATGCTGTTTGAATTTGCTCAGCTGAAACGGGGCCCTAAAATGGGCGTGGCCCCTTTTTGGTTTTTATCTCTTTGGAGAGAAAAAACCCAATGTGTACAAAAGAAAGGAGAGAGAGACACAGAGGCTGTCCCTTTCGTTGCACTCTTTGGTTTTATCCCATCTAAGTTTTCCACATGTGCCTTCCCAAGCAGAGCCTTCCAGTTTTGTGTTAGGATCTGACCTAACATCAGTGACCTTGGAACAGGCCCGAAGTTGTATTGATCCAGAGCCCACATGAGCTGGGGAAGGCAGGAAGCAGGGAGGACAGCAGTAAATCTGAAACCCACAGCTCCTACCCAGTCCTTCTCAAGGGTACATCGTTGCCCGACCACACCTTCCTGTCAAGCTAAATTTGGGAGTTCTTAAAAAAAAAAGTTTCATGTCATCACCTGCACTGGAAACTGAGAAGAAAATAAAGATTTACAGCAAGTTCTTCCCCGCCCCCTCACATTGAGAGTGGGCATTTAACAACTGCTAAATTACAGCTTGGGCAATCGGAATGGCAGAGAGGAAAAGGCTGATGCTCCTTTTTCGTAAAGGGTATTTGTTTTGGTCAGGTAAGTTCATGATTCCAAGTGAGGCAGTTCTTTGTGCTAGTTTAAAGGTGAGCTGATCATCTGCCAGCTGTATGGACCTCCCACAAATTCATCGTTTAAAGGTGGGATTTAGATTTAGTCTCTACTGTCCTTCATTTCAGCCCTCCCGTCCTGCTTTTCCTGCTATTAGTCAATAAATATTGTGGATTTTGTCCAAAGGCCAGGTCAGGCACAATTAGACTGGCATCACAGCAGAGTGGGAATAAAAGACAAGTTGAAAAATAAAAGCTGCTGGAAATACCATTAAACTGTCTGGCTTAACTGAGCAGCAGTGAATACCAGAGGGGCACAGGCTCCTTGTGTAGCATTGCAGGGAAAGGCAGCAGTGACCCTTCTTCCTGAACTTCTGAAGAAGAGCCCAGATAAGCTGGAATTGGAGGTGGATCCAAGCAAAAGAATCTAAACTAGGAAGTGGAGGACGGGTTTGAGTTTTGTAGCATACGACATAGTAAGGATGACCCCTGCGCCTACCCTTTTTTTAGCAAGAAATGCCTATCCATGGGCTGGTACTGGAGATCAGGTTTCAAACAACTGGAAAGAATGTGGCTTTCCCTGCAGTTCTCAGAGGAGTGGAGTGGTTTTGCATATCCAAAATAACACACATCGGTTCCTGCTGCATAGGAGAGCCTGGTCAGGGCAAGCACGGCACCAACTTGTAGCCATTTGGAGGCTGAGGATCACAGTTGGTTAAGCTTATATCAAATCCCAATGAGAGGGACCACTGTGGGGCAAACCAGGTTTATTTAAATAACCAGGACCACTGTGGCTGCCCACACTGTAAAGTTAGAGAGAATTTGTTTTCCAAAAGTGAGGTCTGTGTTAAAGTCACAGCAGTTAAACCACATTTAATGCTTTGCTTTTTTTAATAATGCAGAAAATACATTTCTAATATACTACTAAATATTGTATCTCAGGAGCTGCAAGTGCACGTGGACCAAATTACAGAGATGGCAGCAGTAATGAGAAAAGCTGTTGAGGTGGATGAAAGGCACGGCTGCAAAGAGCAGGAGCGCATCACCCAGCTCGAGGTGAGGAGAAAACTGCAGGGACACAGATACAAAAGGGAATAAAGATCCTCCCAGGCGTTTTATGGAGTTACTGTCCCAGTCACTCACTGCTGTTGTGTTACCCTTGCCTTGCTGGAGCAGGGGAAGCACCACTACAGCTTAATCTCAAGGAGGGGATGCTTAAAGCCCATCCAAGAGAGCAGGAGCATCACAAACCTCATGTGCTCCCTTGGAGAAGATGACACAACACTGATTTCAAATCAGTGTTTTACTCCTTATGCATTAGTTTGGAGTAGAAGGGAGGTTTTAACAGTTAACCCTGATTTCTTTCTAGAGTCCTATTAATGCATTTTTCTCTCTCTGGTTTTAGCAAGAAAACAAAGGCTTGAGAGAAATTCTTCAAATCACCAGAGAGTCATTTCTGAACCTGAAGAAAGAGGATGCATCAGAGAGCACGTCCCTGTCAGGATTAGTGACAAGCAGTGATCTGAGCCTGAGGAAAAGCTGAGGACTCTGGGAATCAGCAAACTTCAGTTGCACACTTAAACCAATGGAACATCAGGGCGCACTGGTCAAGCACTTGTTACTGAATAGGGCACCACAAAGAGAATGCATCCAACTCCAGCTCAGTGGCTTTTATACTGTGTAACATAAATTCAGCTGGTATTCTGCAATACCCTCAGTGACAGATTGATTGCCATAGATCTAACCTCAGTAGGAAATGGATTAATGCACTTGCTGAATCGCAAATTCTTTTTATATGAACTCGTTTTACAGATAAAAGGTGAGATTTCAAGTAATTTATATAAATTATTGCTCATACAAAGTTCAGTGCAACTCTTAGATAATAAAGGTAAGATTTCAAGTCTGATCTCTGCCTTAGAAAGTAGTAACTTTTGAATATGCTTTGTGCATGATCCACATACCATTTTTTCCTTTTGTTTTGGTTTTAATAAATTCTCATTTTGCAACAAACCTCTTTGATGGGAGGGGCACACATAAGGGTTTCTGTTGTTTAGCCTTGGGGTATCCCTTTCAAATATAAGGCCAGTTTTTAAACATAAGGAATGCTGTCAGTCAGTAGTTTGGAGTTTTTAAAGGAAACAAGATTCTTTGAAATACGCGCACTAAATTGTATTGTGAGAACATGGAAAGAGCTGTTCCCACTTTGTTGTTCTCAGGAACACAGGTAGCAATACAATTCTGCCTCAGCTTTTACCTTCAGGAGGGGAAATCCAGCTCAATTCTCTGTCAGTAAGCAGCCACGAGTCCCATGTCTTTCATTTCCAGTTGCCTAGCCAAACTTCTAAGTGAGGAATGGCAACTGGAAAGCACCCAAGCAGTGGCAGCAGAAAGGGCAGGTGGAGGAAGGAGGAAGCAGCTTCACGGCAGAGTTGGCAGCCTGCAATTAATACTCTTAATTTTCCTTTCTCCAGTACTAACTAGTCATCAAGAAGGTTTTAAAGTGAGTTAAGTAGAGTGAAAGCTGTCAGCTACAGAAAACTGTGGAACTACAGCTGCCACCCACAGTTTAACATTCTGGCTGTTCAATAACCCACCAAGCAACATGAGCTGAGGTATCCTGAAATCAACCACCACTTAGTCAAGTTTGATTTTTAGTGACAACAACACAGAAGGAACCAAGCATCCAACACTTCCAAGTGTGCCAGCTTCAATACAGCTTTCTTGCCCCAGCACAGCTTCCCTGAGCTCAAGGTAAATGTTCCACAGGCCTAAGGGGGAGCTTTCAATGAGTGTCATTGAGGTGACTTGGGAGCAGCTCAGTACCTTTGTTCTGTTCTCTCTGTTGCTTCTCCTTCCTGTGGTGCTTTTACGAGGCAAAAAGTGAGAAGGGAGCATTAGCAGGCAGTAAATGGCTGTTTTCAGTGAACTAATACATGTGCTGAAAGGACAGGTAAATCAGGGCTCCACATTCTCACAGCCTGCTTTAGAAATGGAGGAGCTGCTGCTAGGCTTCTTGCTAGGCTTAAGAACACACTGAGGATATTCACATGCATGGAAAAAAATTATGGCCATTTCCAGACTTGTGAAACAGCCGAGGGGAAATTCTGGGGGAATATTTTAGCTCAAGCACAAAATATTCTTGTCTGCTTTTATATTATTTGTAAAGGCCTCGCCAGTGCTTCTCTAATTTAGATATTGCATTTCTGCTGTGGCTTGCAAGCTGCTGACTTAATAGAAGCAACAGCTTGTTTCACTGGAGTGTTCTGTTGTTGCAAACTTACGAGGAATTTTGGGTTCAGTTGTTGAAGTTCTTGTTTCTAGAAGCATCTTTTCCACCATGCACTGGTGTCAAGAGGTATTTCTATCCATTTGATGTTGAATTCAGCCTCATGGCTGACTTCTGGTTTGGCTTCCGAATACAGAAGAGGGTTGGTGGTCTGTGGCAGTACTTTGAGGTTGCTCTATTATGAAATAATGCTTGATTAGTGTTTATTTTTGTAAATTAAAAAAAATGTGACTTAATTTATCTACTGCCTAGTCTTCACATTTGATAGGTCTTCCCCTTTCATTCCCCTCCCCTGATCACTTTAGGATTTTAAAGAGCCTTCACAGTGTGTGGAGTGACTATTTTTCATTGCATACCTGTTATTTTTGTAATGCAGATGGCTTGAAAAGGATTTATGGCTAGAATTGTGTACTGTATAGTAAACTTATTTTGTCAATAAAGTTGACTGAAAACATGCATGTCTCCGTGATGAAAGCAAGGTACTGGGTCTGAGATGAGCCTTGTTGGCAACACAAGATAGAAAGAAAGGTAACCAAAACTCTTCATGTGGCAGCTGTTCAGCTAAGGGCAGGTTTGTACAACTAAAAGCTTTAAACAGCCTTGACTTTTTAACAGGCACATGGGAGTAGAAGATAGTTAAAATACAGAACTAATGGTACTGTCTTCATGCAGAGTTAGATGTAGTGGCATCCCTGTGTAAATACCCAAACGAAATTTATATTGGCTTAGGGAGTGTCCTTGCGCACTTTTTCTGGTTAAAAGAGGAATTTCCAAGTCTGCTATTTGAGTGTAAAACTTGCACTTGTTCTTTTTGGAGAGCCTGGAGTCTGAGTGTCCAGGGCACGACCGGTGGTGACTTGGCCAGGAGAACATTGTGGTGCTGCTCACAGCATGAGGCCAGAGGGAAGGTGAGACCTTAAAGCTCATCCCTTGCCACCCCCTGCCACAGGCAGGGACGCCTTCCACTATCCCAGCTTGCTCCAAGCCCCATCCAACCTGGCCTTGGACACTGCCTGGGATGGGGCAGCCACAGCTTCTCTGGACAAGTATTTTGCAATTTTATCAGTTCTTCTGTGATAAATCGGCTGCACACACCTGTTATCCAGCCAAGCTGATAAGACAGCAGAAGTCAGCTAAATGCAGGTTTTAGTGGCTGCTGTGTGCAAAACTACAACAAGTCATTCCTTTGTTTATGGACCATTTAGCACAAGTGGGGCTGAACAGGAACTGTGTGCAAGGAGGGACTGAGTTCCTGTGGCCTGCAACCACCTTCCTGTCCCCAGACACTGGGAGCCAGTGTGGCCCTTGTATCAGAGAATATCGTTATTTCCCACGTTCAGAAAAAACCTCACCTGACATCTGCCTTAGCCAAGTGCCCAGCAAGGACGGAAATACTCATCATTGCAGTCTTGAAAAAAGCACGTGCTGGCAGCACTCCTCAGGCACCAGCCAGAGAACAGGCACAGGGGAAACCCACCAACTCCAGCTGCAGACTCTTTCCATTTCCCAAGGCGAAGGTTTACTTTTTTGAAGAATGGCAATGATTTCTCTGCAGTGTTCTCAGCACCAGAAATCACCCAATCCATACACCTGAGGCTGGCTCTTCCCAGCTGTGAGCAGCAGTAGAGCTGTTTTTGAGAAGTCAGTTCTTGGAAGCTCAAACACAGCACACCAATGGATGCAGGGTGATCAGCACCTTCCCTTTTCCAATACTGCATTCAGGAACATCGTAAACAAATTTTTAAATTACTCATCACCTGCAACTCATTACATTCCTGGTTAAGCAAACAGCAGCTGCCTCCTACGATTCTCTATCTGTGCTTCTTTGCTTCCTGCATATGGCTTTCCCCCTCACCTTCAGCATTCAGAATTTAAAAAATCGAATCCACCTCATTTTGAGCATATTAGATAATCTGTTGTTACACCAGATAAGATGGAAAAGTTGGAACTGGTGCTTTTTCTGACGAGGCAGCCTTGTGATGACCCAGTTCTGAAGCAGGCAGGGAAGTTTTACACAACCCTCTTCTCCTGCCACTCCCTCTCACCCCCAAAATGAGCTTGTTTATTGCTCTGGTTTGAAGTTGACTTCTCCCAGCAAGGAAGCACAAAGCCCTTCATGCTCAGCAGGAGTCAGCTGCCTGCCTGGAGCTGGGGGCTAGAGCAGCCAGGGTCTGAGAGCAATAAAATAAATCTCATGAACAAGAAGCATCTGTTGAACACACAGAAGTGTTATGGGAGCTGTTGTTTCCAGAGAAAACGCAGACACCAGAGCCTTCTAATCTAGGATGTGCGAGGGGAGGACATAACCAGATGCACTTTGGCAAAATTCAAATAAATCTGGATATATCAATATATCAATGCATTCCAGCCCCTGAGAAGGACAAGTAACCTAACACAATACTCACCTTGCATACCCAAAGGCTCACTGTTTCTTATGCTGACTCTTCACTGGATAAACCAACCAGGAACCAAAGTTCCACTAAAGCTTGCCCCAAAAAACACTGCCAAGATCACTGCAGACCTACAGCTGCTGAAGGTCAGAAGGCAGAGAGATGAAAAGCTCAAAAGCTCAGTGAAAAATGCACATTTTGAGCGGGAGCCTACTGATTTCTCTGGAGGGGCTGCCTCTTTTTTGGAAGCCTTTCCAGATCAAGGACAGCTCTAGGCAAGGACAGAAGGGAATCACAGAATCGTGTAAGGGTTTGTACCAGAAGGGACCTTACAGAGACCATAGATAGATCTCATGCTGGACCTCAAGGTGTTCACAAAAAAAGCCTTGAAAATACCCCTTCAACACTGCAGTGGATCAGTTTGTGTATTCTGATCATCACCACTGTTACCCACTCTGGCTCACGGAATCATGGAAGACAATTCCTGAACCATCTCTGGCAGAACTAAGAAAAGGAAAGTCAAGATCTCAGAAAGAGTTCAAAGCCCACTTCTGCTATAGAATTCCTATGTGATCTTGCAGACCTATTTTCAGGCAAGAAGGGGATGACAACCGTGCCTTTGTTGTCTAGAGCCTCATCTGACAAAGATCTCAAAAAAAAGCCTCTGTGGACCACGCGCTTCCCTCAGTGGCTGCACAGAGCACATGCCACATGTCACAGCCTCTGGGTGTCACTGCAACGCCAGCCAAGCTCCCCCATCTCAGCCCTTGGCAAGAAGAAATTTTTCAAAGCAAACTCTCCCCTACAAGATCAAAGGCAGAGGCTTAACTGTAAAAGCGTCACTGAATTCAAAGAGACCCCTTTAGTTCCAATATTCTTTGAAAAGACATCTTTATTATAAAAGATATAGAAAATTAGAGTTAAACTTGTTTCTTGCACAATGTTAATCGCAGCAGTTATAAAAACCCACCAAGGTAAACATGTTTAAGAGCATTTCTATACCACAGAAGTGTTTGCTGCTTGCCATTACACATGGCAGAGACATGCTCAGGATCAGTGCGGGGAGGACGGGCAGAGACCCAGGGAAGAGCTCCTTGTTTACCCCATGTGCCACAAAACAGCACAGGGAAACA
The DNA here is from genome assembly GCA_013397775.1 of Eulacestoma nigropectus. Taxonomy (NCBI): domain Eukaryota; kingdom Metazoa; phylum Chordata; class Aves; order Passeriformes; genus Eulacestoma; species Eulacestoma nigropectus. The sequence continues at coordinate 327,788 of VZTE01005517.1, read as the reverse complement.
AGACCCCAAACTGCAGGATTTCAGCCTTGCTTTGCTGTTGGAGGCAGATGGTCCCACTCCAAGCAATGATGGGATTTGTCTCTCTAAACATCAGAAGGGTTCAGTCACCTCGGACACTGTCTTTGAGCTCTCACTCCTTAAAGAAAAGCCATTTAAAAGTCATTCATTCCTGTCTATGCCAGGGTGTTTTAACTTCCAGCCAAGTACCCAGAAAAAGTTCTTTTGCCAGTTTCCTCAGAAAGAGCTGTTTCTTACATATTTCCTACCAAGAATTTAAAGTGGTGGCTGAGAGCTTGAGCTTCCACCCCTGGGGAATTCCCTCATGGAGGCTCCATGCAGGCACCTGAGCAGCCACTGACCTCACACAGGCAGGACTGTGCACTTGGCTGCCCTCACTGAAGGGCACAGGGAGAAGGGGGAAGAGTCACCATAACCTGTGTCAAGGTACAGGATGTGAGACTTGAGCCATCCTGCAGTGCATGACAGACCCCCACTGGAGACCAGGAGGGGGCATGGGGAGCGAGCAAGGTAAAACAGCCTCAGGTCTGCTTGGGATGGGGCAAAAACACATTGCTCCAGTTGGCATTTTGAAAATGGCTCTTGGGGTATTTTTAAGGAAGAGCATAAAGCCACCACACGAGATGGGTCCCTCTTCTGTTTCTATACTACATTCTGCTTTGGACAGATGCAATTCAGATAGGTAAGGACCACATTCAGTCAGCAAGGTTCCTGGTCAGTATCTTGCTAGCTGAATGCTGTTTTCACCCCTTAAAGGCAAAATTAAAAGATGATTAAAAATAAATAATTAGTGTTTCAGCCTACTCCAAGGGAAAAAAATTGCCACTGGCTACAAAGAGCTTATTTACTCTTTTATGACAGCACCATCAAAAAAGAGACTGTACCAGAGCAGAAACAAGACACAGGCTGTTCAGAAAGCAAACAGGGAGACAAACCTCTTGTGTTCTCTTAGCAGTCATCTCTGCACAGAGACCAGATGACCAGCTTGCTACAGAACCACCCAAAAGTGAGGGAAAAAGTCTTCTTGCCTCAGACCAGTCCCCGTTCCCGAGGCCCACAGTGCACACGTACAACAGAAGACTCAGTGCAGTTTCAATTCAAGTCACTTAGTTCAGCTTGCAAGGTTCAGTAACACTTCTTGGAAACCAGTGTGTCTGCAGCCACACGTTTTGTACCTGTATTAGAAGGAGATGCTCAGTTCCTGCTGGAAGAACTCCTTGTGTGTCCAGTCCTTGTCCCTCCCCTCACAGCTGGACAGGCTGCCCACCCTTGGGAGCGAGTCAGGCACTGCCTCAGCAGAGGTTTCCACATGCGAGGGAACAATCAGCACGTTGCTTTCCAAGGCCTGTTTGATATTTCACGTACCCAAACAGCAAAGCAGACCCCACAGGATCAATGCCTGTCCTTGGCCACGAGTACAGGATTCTGCAGCTGGACACAAGCAGGTTGCAGCAGGCAGTGTGCCACAGAGGAGTCACAAACAGCATGTAGTGTACTGGGCAGGTAACTGCTCTGCCAAGCTGGGCTAACAGCAGTCTCTTATTCAGCAGGACAAATTAGTGGTAAATCCTGCACCACTGGCTGGTTACTCGTAATCATCTCACCATTCCCAGATCCTCCCTCTCCGTTCCCACCAGTTATTTGGAAAGTTACAGAAGCAGTGGAGTTCTCTCCCCAGCTGGCTGGTCTTTCTGGAAGAACACTTTGATATGCAGCAGCTTGTTGTGGATCCTCTCTCTCAGGGGAGGGATATGATGGCTGGGGTCTAAGACATTGGTGCTTCTACGCTCCCTTTCCCTCTTCCAGGTGAGATAGGGATGTGGTGGGAAGGGCACCTCACTCCTCTCCCGGCGGAGCTGCACAGTGACCCCGCTGAGGGCCAGCATTGCCCACACTGACAGGATGATGAAGTCTGGAAAAAGAGGAACAGATTCCTGCAGCAATGCAAAACAGTCCTTGCTTTCCCAAGCACAAACACTGAACTAGTTTAGTGACAGAAAGGAATTAAGTATCGTCCCCACATCCTCAGATGCCCAGAGTGACTTCATGCAGAGGCCAGGACACACAGGGAGTTGGGAAGAGTCTCTTCACTGTATCAGGCCTTTGACTGCCCACTCTGCAAACTCCTCAGCAAGCTGCCAGCCCAAGTCTGAGCAGCATCTTTTACAAGGGCCTTTGTCACAACACCTGCAGGAAGGTTCCTGCCTTTGAGTCCACTCAGTATTGCTTTTGAAGGACTGGAATTTCTCGTGTGGATGTTAAATCTTCACACCGTACTGTGTTCTCCTTCCATCCCCTTCCTGCCCTCACTCACTGTTTACAACAGAACCAAAGAGGCAATGATTCCTCCTTAGAAAGAGAATAAAGTCTCAGGAGGACTCACCATTCCTTTGAAAAGGCACATTGGTGTAAGCTCTGCTGAAGTAATTGTTGAGGACCCTTCTGAGCAGGTCTAAGGTGATGTAAGCAAGGCTTGTGTAGACGTAACAAGCAACGGCCAGGATCACCGTGTAAGAGCCCACTATTCCAGAGGCCAGGATGTTCAGCTAGACAGGAAGAAAAACACAGCTTTAGGAGACTGATGAACACTTTATTCCCCACGTCCCTTAGGGCAGTAGAATCATGGAATAGCCTGGATTGAAATGGACCTAAAAGTCCATCCCTTGCCACCCCCTGCCATGGGCAGGGACGCCTTCCACTATCCCAGCTTGCTCCAAGCCCCGTCCAACCTGGCCTTGGACACTGCCTGGGATGGGGCAGCCACAGCTTCTCTGGACAAGTATTTTGCCAATTTTATCAGTTCTTCTGTGATAAATCGGCTGCACACACCTGTTATCCAGCCAAGCTGATAAGACAGCAGAAGTCAGCTAAATGCAGGTTTTAGTGGCTGCTGTGTGCAAAACTACAACAAGTCATTCCTTTGTTTATGGACCATTTAGCACAAGTGGGGCTGAACAGGAACCACCTGCAACTGGCCCTGTGCTGAGCTTGACAGAGCTGTGCTAAGTTTTCTGTACATATCCCATGGGACAACGTTTTGCATTAAGAAGCCTGACCCCCCTCCCTTCTCCGTCCCTCCTTCTGAGGTGACAGAACAGTTACTTACAATTCTTGGGCAGCCAATAAAAAGCACTGGAATCATCAAGGCTACACAAGTAAAGGTCACCCAGAACACCACATCGTCACGGAAGACCCTGTAGTTTCCTGCCAACATCACATTCATCAGTGAGGGAAATACTTCATTCTTTACAAGCGTTTGGGGGTCAGCTTTTTCCCCCCAAAATTCCGTACGTTCAGAAATACCTGGAGTACATTGTTGAAAAGCCCGGCTTTGGAGCTCAAATCTCGACTGTTTAAGATGTATTGGAAAAGTTACTCAAGAACAAAAAAACTGTCCCAGTTGAGCACAGGTCCTGTACTCTGTGCTGGAACAGCAGATCTTGTCCATGGAACAAAGATTTTTGACAATGTACACGTTCCTCACCTGGTAAGAACGAAAAGTGCCGGAGTACTGCTGCCCAATAAGAAGCTGATTTGTTGCCTATATAGGTTTCTAAGCTAAAATCTGCATCTGACTCCAGAGTATGGTGCAAATGTAGCCATCACAACAACACCAGGCAACAAATTCTTTTGGCTTTAGGACAATTAGATCACTCAAACCCTTCTTTGCTCCCCCTGTCTCCTAAGGCCTGTGGATTGGATTAACCAGAGGGGACAAGTTGACCTCCAGCTGAGTCACTGTTCCACTTTAATGAAGAGCAACCAGGGACTGCTTCCGTGATGGGCTGTCACAGCATCATGGCTTGAGTCAAACATAGATGGCTGGAGAACAAAAAACTGTCCCACCAAGGGACCTTAAAAAGAGAAGTTTTGAGATTGAAAATTACAATAAAGTACAGCTCATGCTCTGATGTCCCAGAGGGACTCCAGCTCAGCAGGCTTACTGGCTTTTAAGCAATTTGTCTACAGCCCTTATGCCTGAAGCCTTCAAATTAGACTGTAGATTTTCTACTGGGATTTGTTCTGGACAGAGAACAAGAGAGCAGGTGCATGCCTGGAGCAGAACTGATGTCACAGAGATGGCACACAGTTTAAGTAGGAAGAGTCACTGAGTTCTCTGCAAAATAATCAGTTTCCTTTTCCCCAAGTAATTTTAATTACAGCACAGCTGAAAGAAGGTTTCAGGTACATCTCTATTCCTCCCAGCACTGGAAAGGGAAAGTTAAACATCCCACTAAGATAAACCAGAGTGTGCCATTCACTCTTGAGCCTTGCAGTGTGCTGTGCTGTAGCACAGCAGGAACACAGCACTCACCAAGGAGAGGATTCCAGTGCTTACCTACAGGAGTAAAGAAGAGCGTCGCTGAGAAGAGAAATCCCAGCACAAGCCCAATAACAAACATGCAGAGCAGGACAGAGCCAAATCTCCACCAGCTCACAACCAAGAGCAGGCCTCCAATAACTCCAGCCACTGCCGTCAAAATAAGACGCACTGAAAGAGAAAAGAGAAGATTCCAGCATTCTGGAAACTTCAGTTCCTGCAGTAACATGTTTAAGCAGCTTTACTTTCATGCTTGTTTGGGTTTTTTCAGTGAGTTTGCATGAGGTAACAAACAAAAGTATCAGAACTTGCTGTGTGCACTTCGCTTAGATGCCAGCCTGCAGCTGGGCATGTGCTGCTGCAGGAGTGGGGCAAGGGGGGCTGGAATGGAGGCCTTGGTACCATGTACATCAGTACCCTGAGTTCCCAGGGAGTTCAGGTGGCTACAGCTACTGCAAATGTATCAAAAAAGGAATTCTGTGAGGTGGGACAGACAGAAAGAACTAATTCTGTCTAGTCTAACAAGATGGGTGCAGACCACCTACTTCCATTTTACAGATTAAATTGGCATTTGACCTGAAATAGAGGTCCATACATTGTCAAAGTAGGAAGAAAGTATGTTGCAAATTTCCAGAGTTTCCAAACACCTCTGATCTTCCTTGGACAGATACTGAAATTAAATCCAGCTATTAATTCTGCATCACTGTGATGCTGGAAGCAACACTTAACTCTGTTGCATATTCAGCTATTACAGCAATCAGAGCTCAAGCACCCAGGCATCACTCTGTTATCCTTCCTGAGGCTGGCCAACAGCACAACTGAGATTGTACCTGAGGGATTCATAACAAGAGTTTGGGAAGAGCACAGGGTATTCTACTCACCATCATAACTAAGGCCAGTTACTCTGGTAATGAATACAAAGAAGACAAATGCTGCGACAATGAAGCCCATGAAGAACAAGTCTAGAGAAGAAGGAAAAAGTATTTAGCAAGCTTTATACCAAGCCCACTTCAGTGGATCTTCAGACATCTTCATATTATAATGGGGAAGGAACATAGCAGCTCACAAAAAGGAGAGCCAGACAACACTTTGTTCTGGACAGGGGTGTCCTCAAGCACCACAGAGAGACAAAAATCACATATTTATAGCTATATTGCCCAGCATGCACCCTAGTTCTAGGTTTCTCCTTTGCATCCCAGAAACTTCCTGCTCTGAGCTTGAAGGCTCAGAGCCTATGAAAGCAAAGCAGTGGATGTAACTGGCACAGTATCACTATCAAGTGAATCTTGGTAGGAACACCACCATTCTAAGTTACACAGAGTAACATTTATGAAGTTCCAACGAGACTTATGAGATGAAATATTCAGTACCTGTTTTCCAGAATCTGTGTCCAAAAAAGCAGGTGAAAAGACCAAGAACAGCAAAAGCAGTGAAGAACACTTTGGTAGAGAGTTTACCTACAAGAAGAAAGGTAGGTTTAGTGGAGCATTCCACCTGCTAGTCCCAACAAGGAGATTAAGGTAAGGTCAGATTGCTGTCACAAATTTTACTGACAACTTCAGAGCTGCCACTCTCTCAGATCTGCAATGCCTGAACTAACAGTTGTCCTGGTAGGATCTTCAACAGAATATTGAAATAGTCCCACACTGATTAGGAAATCAGGAACTTCCTCCTTATTCAAGAGAAGTTTCTGTAAGTAGATGTAACTTGTTTATAATACAGATACAACTTTGCCTGAAAATTGTCTGCTCAGCTTTAAAAAAAGGGACATCCAGTCATCTAAAAAAATCAGTGCTTTGGGATTAGTGACCCAGGCAGCAACTATAGGCTTAATCCCTGCAGCCTTCACCCTTTGTCTCTCTCTCATACATTTGCCACGCAACAAAAAAGATCATCAGCATCCCATTATGGCTCACCTCTGTCTTCTAGGCAAATTTCTTACCTATATTTAAGCTACTTGCAGAAGTAAACCGCATTTTCCATGTGCTCTGAATTAGAGAGGGTTAGCCTAGGTAATTTGTCTCATGTTGTCATAGGACAACACTGAGTTTGGCAACAGTCACTTGTGTTACAGTATGTAAGAAAATAACGGGAACAAATCTTACTTTATGAACCAAATCCTAACAATTATTTGTGTCCCTTCTACATTCATAATGGGAGTGGCAGCTTTGCTCTGTTTCTGCTCAAATTCCATCATTATATAGCTTTGTACAAAGCAGCATGACTTGGTGGTCACTCCACTACTGTTGACGTTATCTTCATTCTTATTTTAGGTGACTGCCTCCTTTCAAAACACCTGCAGGTTACTGACTCCTGTTAGCACCAGAACAGTTAGAAAAATCTGGCTGGAGCCCAATCTAGTCTCTGTTTTATAAACTCAGCTTCACATCGAGCATCCTCAGTGGTACAGATGATTTGAAATGATGTATCCAGTTGAAATGGACAAAGCTGGAGTGGCACTACAGAGTTCAGAGTTACATTTGCAATCCACATATTAAACCTCCATTAAGTTAAACCTCTAATTGCTAATGGTTCTCCTTAGTCTTACTTCATCATTCCAGACTTTCTGCTCAGTCAAGAAGCAGACTTCACCATAAAGTAACAAAATATACACAGTGTAAAACAAAGATCTCCTGCACACATTAAAAAAGTAATCTTAAAGCACAGGCAGCATGTTGGAGCACAACAAGCTGCAGAGGAGTTGGCAAGGACATTCAATTCCCAACTTACTGAGGGAAGAGCAGTTATCCACCAGGTCAGCAAAGCTGCAGGCATATGTATGCACAGGTATGTACGCAGCAGAACTGTTCCAAAGAGGATCCCACACTATGACATTGTAGATCACACCTTGTCCAGGAACTGAGGAGAAGTAGACATTGGTCTTGTCATCAGCTGTCAGCGTAAGCATCTGGAAAAGGAAGTATCTGTGTCGCATTAAAGGCTCACAGGATGGAAGCCTCCCCTCCAGCACTACTGTGTTTTCTGACAGGGGAGAAGACTCTCCCACTCCTGTGTTTTGTTCCTCCCCACTTTTGGATACAGTTCAGGTTCCCTACCAGCCTACTGACCCGGGTCTGGCCTCTGAGACAGGCAAGGCTGCCATTCCACTCCCCAGCAGGGCCAGGGAGCCTGCTTATGTCTCCCCTCCAGGAAGATAAGCACAGGGGAGGAGAAAACGAGAGAGAGCACCACCGCCACATGGCTGGTACCCAGCGCTCCAGGCTCACCTTAATGCCATTGGCTTTGATGCTCTGCACCCCAGACATTTTCCGTATGTGGCTCATGAGCACCATCTCAGACAGGTCATTCTCCGGCAGGAAGTACTGGTACACATCGTAGCGCAGCCGCCACCGCGAGTTCTGACCAGTCCTCGAATCACAGGAGGGGGGGTTTGCTCCTCTGCAATGAAAAACCCATCAGCCATATGCCCAGCACAAGCCCCCAGACCTTTCAGCAGTTACCTGTCCAAAGGATTTGCCTCTACTCTTTAGAGGTGCACACCAGCAGCTAACTCAAAGCTGACTGCATTTGTGAGCACAGAGCACAGCAGCATTACACAGAACCACCCTGGGACAGCTGGTGTCTGTGCTGGTACCTTCCTTTACACTTACAGAGGCTTCCTAGGAATTGCCAGAACAAGAATTCCAAGAGGCTACAACGGCCAAAGACCACAACATTACTGTTTGTTTTTCCATGCAGTTCTGAACACAGTCTTCCCCATTTGCTGCCTATCACTTGTGACACCAGGCACCACTCAGGAAATAATGCCTTTTAACTTGAAGTCTCAAGTTAAACAAAACTCTGAGTTATTATCATGCTTCAGTACCAGTAAAGAAATAAAACTGGCTGTAACACACAATTGCTTCTCAAACAAATTAAGTTGTTACAAGGAATGGAAAGATCCAGTATTTGCTGACTGCTTGCATTTCTGAAGTTGCATAACCGCCCCCACAAGATGTAACTCTCAACTTTTATCTGTCTCATGCAGTACCTCTTCCCCTCCTCCTTCTCCCCATTTACATTTGTTGCAGCAAACAAGATTACTGCCAGCAGCTGGATGGACCAGCTGTTACAGCAGGGTCTTGTTTTAGCCTTTTGTCCAAACACAGGACAAAAGGTCTTGCTCAGTGCACTGAAGTTTTCCACACACCTGGTATATCCCAAGTTTGCAGGGGCAAACTTGATGTGTGTATCAACCAACGTGTAGTCCAGGTAAATATTTGGATCCACTTCCAAGTCAAATTCTAGATTGCAGCCCCCAGGAATAGGATCTAGAACACAGAGAAGGTAACTGCAGTTACGCACTTGCAGGCACGATCTGCTTGCTGAGCACAGAGAATCATCAGGTTCTGGCCCTTCAGGCAGCAAAAGGGTTTCACTGCAGCCTGTGACAGGTCTCCACACATGGGTGACTCCAGTGCCTGGAGTGTTGGAACAGAAGGATACAAGCTCCTGTAAGGTCCTGCACATGGCTCAGGGCAATCCCAAACACAAACACAGGCTGGGTGGAGAATGGATTGAGAGCAGCCCTGAAGAGAAGCACTTGGGGGTGCTGGCTGACAAGAAGCTTGACATGACCCAGCAACGTGTGCTCACAGCCCAGACAGCCACCAGCATCCTGCATGCAAAGAGGAGTGGGCAGCAGTGCCAGGGATGGGGCTCTGCTCCTCTACACTGCTCTGGCAAGACCCCAGCCCAACACAAGAAGGATGTGGACCTGCTGGAGTTAGCCAAAAGGAGGACCATGAAGACGACCAGAGGGATGGAGCACCTCTCTTATGAGCAAAGGCTCAGAGTAGAGGTTGTTCAACCTGGAGAAGGCTCTGGGGACACCTTTCCAGAAGCCTCCCCATTCCTGAAGGGAGCCTACAAGAAAGCTGGAGAGGGAATTTTTACAAGGGCCTAGAGTGACAGGACAGGGGGGGAACAGCTTTAAGCTGAAGGAGGGTAGATTTAGATTGGATATTAGGAAGAAATTCTTTCCTGTGAGGGTGGGGAGGCCCTGGCACAGGCTGCCCAGAGAAGCTGTGACTGCCCCATTGCTGGAAGTGTCCAAGGCCAGGTTGGATGGGGCTCTGAGCACCCTGGGATAGTGGAAGGTGTCTCTGCCCATGGCAAGGGGGGGTGGAACTGGATGATCTTTATGGTCCCCTTTCAATCCAAACAGATTTGTGATTCCATGATCACATGCACAGCAGTTTTCTATTCTAAGGCCTGAGTCATGCCAAGACCATAGAGTACATCCTATACACAACTCACAATTCAGCAGTGACAACAGAAGCTTTTTCAGCCCATTTCAAAAGAATTTCTGGTATCTCCACCAGATTTCCACCATGTAAGACAAAGGTCACCACTTCATTCCACAGATGACTTGAGTAAGCAGAGCTGGCATGCCCTGAGCACGTACCTTTCTCCATGTAGGGAATGGAGATGGCAGTGCTGAGCACCTGGCCAGCATCCAGGGCGCGCAGGTACCACGTACACACAGTCTGCTCAGGCCGAAGGATGGACACCAGCCCTTTGTCTACCCCAGTTCCTGAGCTGTTTGCCGATGGAGTCTGCACAGAAACAAATTACAGAAACAAGTAGTTCTTCTTGAGAAGATTTATACCATATTTTGATAATATTTCTATATTTTGATAATATCACAGGAACCCATTCCTGCCACAAACCTGTCAGGCACACACATCAGTGCCAGTTACAACAGATTAAGCTCTGCCCAAGATGTATTTGTGCTTTCAATTGTCCAGCTCCATATGCAGGACCTTGCACTTGGCCTTGCTGAACTATATGAGGTCTGCATAGGCCCACCTCTCAACCTGTCAAGGTCCCTCTGGATGGCACCCCTAGCTGGTGAAAAAAAGGAGCTCTGACAACACACTGTGCCTGGCTCAGGCTCAAAACCCCAAGTGACAAGTGTAGGACTACTACACCTGATAATCACAAGCAAGTTGTGGAGAAATCTAGCTAGTAGATCTGGCAGAGGATTGACTAGTAAAAACGTAAAAGGGCTGGAATATCCCTCACAAAAAGTTGTGAGATGGCAGCAAGGAAGTGTTCTGGGAGCCAGTGTACAGAAGCACCTCCTTATCTCCACCAGAACAGAGATGACTGTATGACAGCGGCCTTAACACTAGCAATGCCAAATGTTTTTGAGGCCAGGCCAGCCACTGACCCAATCCCCAGCACCACCATTCCTTCCACAACCAGGGCTCTTGAGGAAAGATCAGGCAGCAATGACAGCCTCACAGATGGATCAACCAGTTCACCTGCAGTCACATTTTCAGCAAGGAAAGTGCCTTTGGCCAAGGCAGCCACAGTTACCTGAGGCAACACTGCAAGGAAGCACACTGGACCTGGCAGACTTCAAGATCTGACTCAACTTCATATTTCTAGAGGCAGGCCAGCCCTAAAAGCAGTACAGCTGCATTTATGCATCACTGCCCTTGGCCTGGTAAGGCCCATGAATGCAAAGAGGATCTGAAGTGGCAGCAGAAGATTCTACCAAGGGTAAGCAAAGACTGAACAGGTGTAACAGTAATGCCTCAGCCCTGTAATCCTGGCTGTTTCACCAGTACAAGGATGGCTGAGCTGGGTGACTTGTGTTAGAAGTCACTCATCTTCTAAGCTTCCCAGGATACTTCTTGGCACTCAGTATATTCTGATTTCAAATATGCTGGTGGAGAGACGGGAACTGGATGGCAGCTGTCAGACCTCCATCTACCACCTTCAGCTTAGTGAATGTTCTGTTCAAACACCAGTGAGAGCCTCCCAGCAGCACAACAACAATCAGTATTTTAGATTAGCCTCAGTTTGTCCCATCATTACTGGGATGCAGTGTATAGCAGCAGGAATGCTTTTATTGCTGTCTAGAAGTAGCAGCTTTCACTGGAGTACTGTGGAGGAATTTCTCCGTGTGTTACCAAAGGAGAATTGGATTCAGGACAAGAAGCTGGGATAACAACACATCATATCTGCAGTGGTTAGATCCAAGCCATGGAAACAGCAGACAACTAAACATCCCAAAGTGACCGTGTATAGGGCATCTGGCAAACACTTACACAGAACTGGTTTTAATATGACAAGCTGATGGACACCAGTCAGTACAGCCACATGACAAAATCACCACTCCTACCAAATAAAGTGCCTTAAAACTTTTCAAGCCAGCTCTGAAATTCCTTTAGCATTCAATCTTTCAAAATAGCAGCTATGACATATAAGTACAACAAAGGATTTCTGAAGCTACAGTAATACTGCCTAAAAGCCAAGCAGGTAAAAGACACTCATTATTTATACAGCTTCAGTTCAATAGTCCTACATGTACCAGAGCCAAGTCCTTTGTTGAAAGAGAGGCAGCACTTAACAGAAGTGACACTTACCTTATCAAAGGATAGCACCACATCACTCTGCTGGGCATGCACTTGAAAAATAACCACAGTCACGTTGCTGGCGATGTTCCTGATTACAGCCTCCACTGGATTGGTCTGGTTAAGCAGCACGTTTCTGAATTTTCCCAAGGAGAGCTCAAGAAGACCTGCATTACAAAAAAAGGAAGATACAGGGTTTTTTTTGGTCCAGAGGGAAGCAATTACCAGAGAAGCCTGGAAGTTTCCAGTAGCTCAGTATTAGTCAGCTGGGAGCAGAGCAGGATGTTGCTTTGTGCTGCTCTCATCCTGTGAGCTGCACCAAGGTTTCAGAGACTGCTGTACATGGCGCTGTACCTGCACATACAGGCACAGCCAGAGCACCTGCTCTGCAGCGTGGCACTCCCCTGAGCACAGGGACAGGGCTTCCTGCCAGGAGTCAGGATTTGACACAGCTGAGCTCACCAGCTCAGCCAACCAGCCAGCTACACTCCAAAATGTCAGTAAGAGAAAATACTGAGGACTGCCTGCTCTTTGGCAGATACAGGTCAGTATGTTTGTATCAGCCAGCCAATTTGCACAATATCCATCAGACTTTCCAGCTGAATTCCTGCAGACCATGTCAACATTGAACATGTCAACTTCTAGAAGACAGAGTCAAATCTGTAGTTTACATACATACATTTACCCACTTTCAGCTATTTCACATGGTTTTTTTGCTGCCAAACTGTTTTTAGTCATTAGGACTGCTGCATCCCCATTTCTAGACCTAAAAATCTGACTAATTTTTCCTAGACACAACCGAGACCATTTCTTCTTACAATGAGCATAACCCCATGATCCACTGTCATTTTAATTTAAAGAGAACCACATGACCTAGGATATAAGATCTTTGAGAATCAGCTTTGGCTTGTCATTCAAGTCCTGCAAGCAAGCCTAGCTTCTCCCTGTGCTAGGTTCTGGAAGGACAGGGGATGCCAAGGGAGGAAAGCGAAGCAGCCACACAGAAGCCGCAAGATGCTCTTTGGTTGGTGGCTGCAGCCAGACTGCACCAATGCCTTCCAGGTTTTTCCCTGAATTCCTCTGCCTGCACACAGTAACCAAACAGACCTTAAACTTATGAAGCCTAAACACACACACACTTCCTCAGTGAAGTTGCCTCTGGTGGAAAGGGTAGATACTGCCAAGTACCCTAACACAGAGTCACCAGCAGCACCATCCCACAGACACTTGCCGACTCCCTTGCTCCCATTCACAAGGGAGGGGACAGTTTTCTTATCTGAAACTATACCCGGTACTCTCTAACTACCTGTTACTTTTCTCTCTCTTCTGCTAAGAACTGGCATCATTGGCCAGTTTCTTTGCCTCTCAATATGTAAACAGAGGGGAGCTCCCACCCTCATGCCTCCTCCACTCGCTACACAGTGAAGGAAGTAACTTCAACCCTTACATGCTCACTCCCAAAATTCAATTAATACCAGTATTGCATCACCAATAAAACCTCAGCTAAAATATGGGGGATCATAAACCACTGGTGAGGAAAGAAAGATTCTCCATTCTTCTGTTGCATCATCTGCAGTTTGTGTTAAGGTAGAAGTTTCTACACCAAATTTTCACACAGTAATTAATGTAAAATTAAAAGCTGCAAAAAAACCTTTGTGTATCCTTCAGTTTCTGATTCTTCAGAGTCCCTTGAGCAGCATTCAGATATCCTCAGATCTTTCCTCATTAGCTCAAGTTCTACCAGACATGCAAGTAGCAGTATGAATGCTAAAGAAAAGCATTCAGAAGGCACAGACTATACATCTATACACTCAGAAATTTGCAGTGAAAGCTTACAATGCAGGAAAAATATTTCTCTTTGATGTTTAAAACCTTCAGCAGAGCTTCCTGAACCGCAAGACATTCACACTTAGATGTTCTTTCAACAAAAAAGCTGAAACCATACACATTCTCTGTGTGATCTACATCAAGGGGAAAAACTGCACTGCTCCGCCTTGTTTCTCACCTCCACTCTGTACCCATACCCAGGGGCCTCTGCATAAATAACGACAGATTTGTCAGCAAGACACACAGCCACTACAGTGTGATCATGAGACTCTGAATGTCAGAGGCACTCTCTCAAGTTTAATTAGCGTGGTGAATTAAGGTATGGTGTTCTATATTGCTTTACTGTTTGCGTAACCGCTCTGAGAACAGCGCATGTGACACACGCTATCCCAAAGTCTGGGCACAAGAGCGGAGACTCAGGGTGAAGAACAAGAACATCTACACCCATCACACAAGTATTGTTCAGCTCGCTGTTCACAGGCTTCTGGAACCACACTTCCAGTCAGGCCTGAAAGATGACGAGCACTGCAGAGCAACAGACCCTTCTAAGAAGTTTTTGGAAGAGCTCCACAGCCACAGACCACAGCACCCTTCCAGCCTTCTCCATCTCTGTCATTTGAACAAGTCATTCCTGGTGCACTGAGACAGAAAGGGAAGATGGTGAGCAAGACTAATTGATTAAATTAACCAACTCACAATTCACCAGGCCTATTGCTATCACCAGTTCTCTGGTTCTAATACCAGACAGGTATTAGACTCCCTGAGCTACAGAGAGCACAGCCTTGTCAAATATCCTTTGAAGGACAGACACGGAGGGCTCCATGACCACACAGTGCTGGCCACAGCACGCAACCTTCTCCTTTGGGCAAGCTTGATCTGCCTGGGGGTGGCCCACTAGACAGGTCTGCTGGACCAGCAGCACAGTAAACACCACCTCACAAGTGAGAGACTTGATCCAGCAAGTCAACAACAGAGACAGGAGCAAAATCCAGGCATCCCAACAGTGAAGGTCTGGAAACACTCCAAGGTGCCAGGCTAACCCCTCTTCCTTGCCCTGCAGGAAGAACTGTAACAGTTGCTGCACATCAGAGTAATTTTGGGTTAGACACATGAGAGGAACCCCCCCATCACAGAGCTTATCAACTGAACAGATGCTCAGAGGAAGTCAGCATTGCTGAAACTGAGCAGCAGCAGAGCACTGAGCATGTATTACTCCACATACAGTACCAGCACCAGAACTGGAGCACAGATAGTCCTGCATACAGAACTGATGAACAGAGGCAAACAGCCCACTCTGTCACCCCACACTATCTTTTCTCTCACACGAAGGGCAAAACCAGTAAAGACAGCAAAGAAACAGAACCTCCTGGAGCTCTTCTGAGATAGAAAGTCTTTATTCCTAACTCTAAACAACAAGACAATCAATTCCAGAGCCTCTGCACTTGTTATCCCTCCCCTGTGACACACAGTTTCCCCAACAGGCAACACCCAGCTTGAAGCGTTTCCACTGTGCTGATTCAGTGCCAAGCTCTTGGCTCCTCTGATGCTTTGAGTAAACTGCATTTCCAGCTCCAAGTGTCACTCCCCACCACCACAGAGCAGTTAACCATACAGGGTTCTTGATCACACCTAGCAGTCCAATTTCCAGTACGAAACATAACTATAGAAATGCCACTGCTGCCCATACAGAACAGCCTTCACCTACAGAGCCATGCTCAAACATTATGCTTCCCTCAGAGAGGTTCTGTGCCATCAGAGAAAACACATTTCTACTGGGTGCCAAGCACCTAGCAGTGGATATGCAGAACAACCTGATGTAAGCAAGCTCCAGGAGCTAAGGAGAACTTTCCAGTGCAGGGTGTACAACAACAAGTAGTCACATGAAGACATTTAATGAAGTGCAAACTCAGACTGACAACCAGTTTGAGTAAGAAAAACATTAGCATACAGCTACCTAACAGAATAAATATCCTATCAGACCTGTAAGGCCATGCAGACACAGATGATGGGAGAGCCCTGCTACAAGGTCTCTGTCTTCCCACACTACTGAACTCCCCTAAAAAGACAGCACCCACCCCACTCCCAAAAGAAACAGGAACATTTCTGAACGCTTCTGAACTTTGACTGTGTGTGTACTGAGACTCATGCTTAGAAAAGCTTAATGCTGATGCCTTGGGTGGCTCCCTAGAAACAGAGACTAGACAGGAGTAAGGGAATAAAGGTGGATATTTATTTGAAAGGCCTTCAAAGGTACACCCTGGGGAGCCAAAGGCCACATCCAAGATGGACCCCAAGATGGATGACGAGTCACGAGTTCTTCATACTTTTATAGGTTTGGTTCATTTGCATATCAGCATAAATTCGCCAATTAACACTTTAGCTAATGATGTAATTTCTTCAATTTCTCCACCTCTCCAGAGGCCCTGGTTTACACCTTTTGGGCCTAGGACAGCCTAAGTGTCCTTGAACAACAAGCTCGGAGAGGTTTTGTTATGTCTATCTGGCATAAGAGAGCAGCAGCCAACAGGCTACAAGAAACTTCAGAGTTACACACTAGGCAGTACAGGATTTAAAAATATAAAAGCTACAACCTAAGGCATCAATGCTTAAAGCAGATGACACCACAGAATGTGGCTTGCCACCATCTGCGCCATTCCCATCCCAGAGAACTACTCTGTTCACCAGGCTAGAGGTCTTTACAGCCTGAAAAGTGAGAGAAGAGCTTTGTGTGAACCTCTGATTATAAAATATCGTCTCTGTGTAGACTAAGCAGCTGGCACAAACACGTTTCACCCAGATAAGCTCCCTTTACAAAAGCACTGCTCAGTCCTGATTACACTATAAATTCACTTTAGTTTTTCCAGCACTAAACAGTCCGGTTTGGATGTAGCAAACACAGCCAGTTGAACTCCTCCTCAGGAAGACAGACCTCCCTGGAAGGTGACAAACAATGTGTAAGACACTTCTACAAACAGACCAAGTTTGAAGAGCTGCAGCCCATCAGAAGCCCAAAGAGGTAACACAGGCCATCATGCAAAGTTTTTACTAATCTGCACTTTTAAAATGAAGCAGGATCTTCAAGGATTAGGAGTTAGCAGAGCCCATCCCTGCAAAGTGGGTGTCCACAACTGAATAACCACAAGACAATTTCAAATCAGTGAACCATTAAGCAAGTGGCCTTGTTTAAAGGGCCTAATGATCAGCTACACTATGGTACACAAATTACACGGCTTATTAGCTTTTCACCAGGGAAATACCTTCCCCCTGTACCCTCAATCCTGCAAGGAAAAACAGCAACAGGTTCCTTCAAGGCAAAGCAGTTCGCTTAGTCTCATAGTTGCTTTGCCTTTTTACATATTGTAAAAAAATTACCCAACACATGACCCATTTTCATCAAGTGCAGAAGACAAACTGCTTGTTAGCATCCTTTAATGTAATCATTAAGATCTAAGAACCCTGAGCCTTCATTCTCACATCTGCTTGCCACCATCAGGGGCCCAGCCAAAGCTTTTAGGTCCTGCAAGAAACAGGGAATACTTGGCTCTCCATTAGGCATCTCTCTTGGGCATGAGACTTGGGCAGAGAGAAACCCTCCACACCTGGGACTGGTTCCAAATGCTGTCCTGCAGCCCTGCAAAGTATCCCAAGAGTCTCCTTCGGGACAATGAAGCATCATTCATTCAAGGCCAGGTTGGGTGGGGTGTTGAGCAACCTGGTGTAGTGGAAGGTGTCCCTGCCCACGGCAGGGGGGTTGAAATGAAATGAGCTTTAAGGTTCCAAACCATGCTATGATTCTAAGCAAGTTTAAAAATAAAGCAAAACTAAGAGGAGGAGGCTTGTATCAGCCCTAATATGAAGGACTGCTTGCTTATCTCTGAATTATCTCTGAGAGGAAACTGTTTATTTTTCCCTTTATTTGAACAGATAAGAGTTTAACCAGAAAAAAAAAAGTGACTGTAAATCTTCCCAAACTATACTTACTATAGGACACTTAACTCTGGACTCCTATTTTAGTCACATGCAGGAACACAGGGAAATTACAAAAAAAGCCTACGCCAAATAAAGTCAGATTACATCAGTACAGACAAAAAGTAACTTTAGGAATAGAGCTGCAAATTGTAGGTTTTGCTCCTTTCCCTAGTTTTATAGCGACCGTGGTTTTCAACGCACCATCCACTGGGGGTGGTGGGAAGCCATGACCACCTGTACATGGGGGGGG